>VZRF01011084.1:1167742-1235242 GCA_013396875.1 Vireo altiloquus | reverse complement strand
TCAATGTCTTTTAAACCTCTCAGGAAGCCTGACATCAGGCACTCACACCCCAGTTCCACCAAAGTCAGTGCACATCCAAGGAAAACACTGGGAATGAAATGAAATCACAGGGCTGAGATGCAAAGGGATGCTTTTTGAGACACTGCCTATTCAACCCAAGTCCAAACCCCGAGTTTTCATTGCACAAAGAGCCTTTATTTGCAAAAAAAATCATGCTGGTAGTTAGACATTTGGAGACAAGAAAGACACCTAATGCAGCAGAGATAAAGTTTTACCCTTTCAGCATGTGGACACCACACTTGTCAGGCTCCAGCCCATCCTGACATTTTTGCTTTATTGCTCAGTTAATGTCTTCTTCCCCAAATCCAAAAGCCTCAATAAGACAATGCACAAGGAAACAGACACCCAGCTTCTCCTGCCTTCCCAGAGAATGCTCTCCATGTCACTAGACCAGAGACCACCCTGTGATGGGCACACACCAACTCCTCAAGCTGGAGAAGGCAAATGACATAAGTGTCTCTCCACCCATTTAGGAGCTTAATTTCAGGTAGTTTTTCTTTTTTTTTTCTCCATTCCCTTTTGAAATCATGCCCTGCCTTTCTCCCTTTCACTGCTTCAATAAAGTTATGTCTCCAGCATAAAGAAGATATCACTGCTAAGAGGAGAGTGAGTTTGTAAATGGTTTGGAGCTTGCACTACATAAAGCAACAAGAAATATTTTAACAGCAGTTTAACTTGTACACAGAACAAAACAAACTAATCCAGAGGCAACACACAGGGATCCTTTCAGTGGACTCTTTCCCCTCACCTCGAGGTCCTAAGAAGTTAAAGTTTTAACCCCCCCACTTTGGGGTAGTTTGACTCCCAAGTACCCAGCATAAGACCCACAGGCATCAGGAGGTATCAGTTTTCAAAGATAAATGTGATATTTTCCAGGCCAACATACAGCTTCCCCACAAACCCCAAGTTTTTCTGCTAACTTTTATGCCCAGAATGAATGTGTTTTGCCCTCAATGTTCAAACAGAAAATTATTCCCAGCAAACCTTGTCCATGCCCAACATCCAGGTTTTGGGTGGGGTGGCACTGCCTTCCCCTTCAAAGTCTCCCCAGATAATACTCCAAGGAGTTAACTGATGGAAGTTTTGGGGCAGAATAATGTTGCTGTATTTGGCAGCTTCTCCACTTCTAAACTGACTGGTTTGGCAAAAAAACCCCAAACAAACCATATATTAAGTTTCATCCCAAATATTAAAAATTAAAATTAATAAGTCTTTTTAGCTATGGCATTGGTAGCTCTTTGTAATTAACCTATCCTCCTCCCCTGAGAAACTTGGGTTTAATTTAATTTTTAAGGGGATGAGGAGCATTATTTATTGGTGTCTTTCAGGAAGGCTGTGGGCAAACACACCAGCAGCAGTGGAAGGAGTCCGAAATTTTATTCTCGGTTTGTATTTTTTCCTCGTGCTGGTTTTGGAATTTGAAAGGTGAAAACTGAGATAATGAATAGAATGTAATTTAAAAACAAAGATGGGGGGGGATGCAAAATGGGAAGATCCAGGCACCAAAAAAAAAAAAAAAAATAGCAGAAGGAGCAGACTTTGAAGGATGGAAGCAATGCCAACATTTAGATATCAGCTGAGGTACATCCCCCACGACAGGCAAAGATGTTGAACCAGACTGAACCACATCCTGAGGTGTCAGGAACTACAGTGGAGCATACCAGTTGCACTCATTATTGTACATCCCCCTCTGCTGAGGGCTGGACAGCTTGGGCCAAATTCTGTGACCCCAGCCATGGATTACGAGGGCCTAGCAGCTCCAAAAATTAAGTCTGGTCTGGGGATTAAGGCACAGAAGGTGTAAAAGGCAGAAGGAAAAGGCACAGTGTTTCTGCAGCTCTTAGCACGGACTTTGTTTTCTAAGACTTCAATCCTTGGTAGGAGCACTACAAACTCCATTTGGGAATGAGATGCTTGTTCTGCACTACCTGACCAGGACTCAGAAGGGCACTTCTAACAGCCCCAAAACACGTTTAAGTCAGCTCTGAGAAGCAAATGTGAGGATTCTTTCAACACTTCTATTTTGATATTTCCTTGCAAATAGATGCCTATATTTGTACCACCCCAAAGGAGAACCGCAGAGGATTTTTTCACCTCTTGCGGAGCGAGATAAGAGCTGAACCGAGCAGATGTTTTGCAGGAAACCTCAATTTATGACTTAGGCAAAACCTTGCACAAGCCAACCATGATGCCTCGGGTTTGTTAAAAGGGCCAGAGCGGGGATCTCCTCTGGTTTGCAGGTTTTTACAGTCAGCTCTCCTCATCAGACCACGATATTTATAGAAAGCTTGCACCCAGAGGATGAGCCAAATGGGAAAAACAGGCTCCTTTTTTATTTTTTTTTTTGCAGGTGCTATAATTGTGCCTGCAAGTGCTGCCATTGACACTTCTAACTTCTAATTAGACTTACAAATCAAGCGCTGGGATGCCAACATGGTTTCCTGGAAGAGCAGCTTCACTCACAGCAGTTCATGCTCAGACCCATTGGGATGGGATCATGGTGGGAAGGCAAGACACGTAGGCAGGGATTCCTGGGAAGTCAGGAGATTTAGAGGGTCAGAAATGTGTTTATGGCACTACACCACCCACAAAGCCCAGCACAAAAATTGGGGTGTCCAAGCCCCCTTTCCTTTGGGGAATCCACAGCCCTGCTACCACACAAGTCTGATTACCATCCCTGGCTCCGAAATCTGAGCATCCACAGCTCCCACTAAATCCAGTGTCTGCTTGGATTCTGCAGAGCTGGGCTCGGTGATTAAACAAAAGAGAAAACATGCTCAGTCAGAAGAAGGGGAAGGTTTCAAGCAATTCTTCCTCTGGAAGTGAAAATACCCAGAAATAGACTCTTAAAACTAACACGATTTACTCAGTGTAAATATTATGTTTCCAGGGTCCAAGTCTGGAACATTCAACTTTATGCTGTTTCCATTTTTTTATACATGCATATTTATAAAATATTCTATATTCTCGAGCATCCCAAGCTCACCATGGTGCACAGCCACAGAGTGGTTATCAATGTCATAAATAAAAAAACACCAAACATGGTGAAATCAAAAGGTCACTTGCATAACTATCAGGGAAAGCAGCGGCGAAATGATTTACAGACACAGGAAATATAATTCGGCAGCAAGGAATTCCTCTGGCAGTTAATGGAATTAATTCAACGCAGCCCATTGCTGGTTTGGAGAGGGAGCCCTGAGTGAAAAGCAACTCTTCCCAAAGACTGATTCAAGGCCATGAGCAACTTGGGAGCGCCTTTAACAGCTAACCAGAACCTCTGCCTTCAGGAATGAAGTGGAGAAGTGAGCACAGAGCTCAGGGATGCCTGTGATGCTTCCAAGCATCCTCACTTCCCATCAGCAGCTCCCGAGAGGCAATGGGTACCATGAATCCCATCACATCACCCAGATGCATTCACATGGCATCCCCAGCAAGGCTGGTTCTGGAATAATCCCATTGTTAAACCATTAAAAGGCCCACATACAGCAGGAGAAAAAACCAAACCTGAGCGTTTTAAATACTATTAGTTTAGTAGTTCTTTCATTTAAAGCCGTATCTTTAAGTGTGCTACAATGTGTCATTTTGTGCATGTCCTGTAGTCAAATTACAAACCCGTGAGTGAGCGCAAGCTTAAGTGGCATTTAAAAATAGCCCTGGCTATTACTGCTAGCACATAATAAATTAATGATGGAGCATTTAGCTCTGCCTACAACCCCACAACCTTGTTCCTGAGCGAGCGGGACACGAGCTGCAAAGAACGCCGGCGAGTCCCGGGGGAAGGCGGGCTCCCGAAATTGGGATCCCTCCTCCCAAACCCCTACTTTGGCCAAAGACCTGACCCCGGGAAGGCAGCGAGGGACCTCCCCTGCACTCCCACCCTCCCCAGCCATCCTCCCGTGCAGCGGCACCCACCACCTGATTTTATTTTTATTTTTTTTTTCTCCCCCCTTGCTTTCAGCTTTGAATGGCAATTAGGAAAAGGTTAACCGAGTGCCTTTCTCCCAGGAATCCTCTTCCTCCTTTCAAAATAACAGCGTTAGCAAAAGAAAATCCCAGATTAGGCTAACAGGTAGGAGCGTGGTGCAGCCCTGGGAGATGCTGTTGGAAGTGGGGAGATTGGGAGAATCATCCCAGCGGGAGACTAATACTCATCATTCGGAGCTGCAGCTGAGGCCTGTTTGAGTGACAGGCAGCCGGGAGCTGAAAGAGCCGCTCATATCCCACAACTGCTGGCATGCAGACTTGAAAGAGATTTATTTCAGGATAATTAGCTGGGAGTATTAAAGGTGGCAGGAAAGATCTGCAATTACTGTTTAGCAAACAGAATGGAGGCAAAAAGGAAAAAAAAAAAATCCGGGGGGGAGGGCAGGGGGAAGAGCCAAAAATGAAATTAAAACCCCCAAAATATTTCTCCACTTTAAAGTTGTTAAATAATTGGAAGAGTTCAAAGCAACTTTATTGTATTCAAAGTAGGGAATTTGGAGGAGGGAGGGGAGAGGAGGAAGCTCCACCATTTAAATCAGCCAAGTCTTTTCCAAGACAAGGCTTTGCAAAGGTGAAATTTCCCAACTTATGTAGCAAACAGGAAAGTGCCTCCACTTTCTTCCCTATTTGCACACTCCTTAGGCATCACCAAAATGTTTACCCTGGAAATATGCTTCTTTGATCCAGGAAAAAAAAAAAACAAACTACATGCTCAACTATCAAGAGTTCTGAAGTAAAGTTTTAAAGTTATTTTCTTCCTGCTGCTCTTTTCCAGGGCTGCCAAATTTCCCTCTTTCCAGCAAAGGAGATGTGTTTTACAGTTCCTTTAAAAAGGTGGATACTGTTGGTAGCAATGAATGTCCTAAAAGAGAGGCACACTTAAGTTTTGGGAGATGAGAAGATTGAATATATGGAGAATTGTTATTAGTTTTCCATAGAATCATAGACTGGTTTGGATTGGAAAGGACCTTAAAGATCACCAAGTTCCAAACTCCCAGCCATGGGCAGGGGGGTTATGGAAATAACAACACAGGTGCTGTCTGCAGTTTTTATGGCGGGGGGTCTGCATCTTTAAAAAAAAATAGAAAGGAAAAAAAGGGGATTTTCCTTGTGGAAACCAGGCTGACTTCAAAACCCAACCAACACTCAGAAATGACCACCTCCAGCCTGATTCAACATTTCCCTGTATCGGGATGGGAGAAGCTTTATTCAGCTCCATCCACGTCCCCTGGCAGCCACTGGCATCACACATGAGCTGGTCTGTGCCAAATATAAATAAAGTTCACCCAACACACAGAGCCTCAAAGCATCCAAGATTTTCATCAGGCTTCAAGACTCATTGTTGCCGAGCCTCACGCTGCTCTTTCAAAACAAGGAGCCTTTTCTGCATTCTGCTCAATGATCTACAGTCCTCCAAAATCATCTATTTATTTATGCTCTATTCTGGGATTTGCCCTCTGCGATGAAAAAAAAAAAACAACACTGCTTGAATTGTGTGGAAATACCAGGCTGGCTTGGCCCACTTTGGGGAGGTTAGATAAAGACTGGGAAAGGCAAAGCCATTTTTAGTTGCCCAGCACCAGGCCCACAAGGGAAGAAAAGGAAAAGCCAAATAAAGTGACGAGACAGGGTCTTGCTGCCAGATCAGTGCTTGCTATACACAACAGCACACTTGGGCTAAGAAAAAGGGCAAAATCAGAGTATATTGGGTAAACCTGATCGGGTTTTTTTTTCTTCTTTTTGATTAAAAAATAGCCAAAAAATAGCCAAAATGCACTTTGCTAAATATATCAATTTCAACATGACTTTCACAGGGAGAAGTTTCCCAGCTCTACGATGAAGCTTCTGACCCAAAGAAACAAGGTAAAAAGTAGTCCCAGAATAGCCGAAAGCGAGGCATTGAGGACATTCCCCTGGGCTGCGAGAAACCCAGATTCCAGTCCCTGTTTTTCCCTGCCCGACACGGCCAAGGGCAGGCAGGGACTGACAGGGAGCTGGGATGTCCTGCCTCTCCCCAGGTCTCCTGCAAAACACATCTCACCTTTATGGGACTTCTGTGGAAAACCCTCCCAAGCTCCATCTCGCCATCGCACTCAAGAGCTTAAAGGAAAGCCATGTGAGGGTGGGATTTGTAAAATGAACATCTTATCTACGGTAAAGAGAAAAACTTCTCTCCTCCCTTGGTGCCTGTAGAAAGTCTCTGATCCCTGGGATGTAAACAGTTTGTATGTGGTTTGTCTCTAGTGCTCTGGAAAGTAAAGTCCGTGCCATCCTTGCTCCCAGGCTGTGATCCCAGATCCAGCAGCTTCATCCTTCACTCCTCACATCATTATCACACAGGAGATCCAACCCAATTCAAACCTCCCACAGCAAAGTCAAATCATGAGCAGCCCTCATCCATAATCACAGGTTACATTATTCCTAGCATCCTCCTCATGGGAAAACACGTCCATAAAGTGTCTCTCTCTCTCTCTCCTTGGAAAGGCTTTCCAGGTGATGACAGAGGACACACCATGGATCTGTTTCCCTGCTCAGAGAGGCAAGGTGAGGGCACATCATCCCCCAGTGCAAGTGCCACGATCCCACCATCCAGGCACAGTGGCCAGTGGTCCCAGATGGGCACCACGTGTCACGGACCCACATCCTCACCACCCTCTCCCTCTCTGGCCAGGAGAAACCTTATGGATTTCTCTGCCTCTGCTCCCCAGTGTATCAGCCAAAGGATGATTCTCTCTCTTCCATTCTCGGGCAGATTAATTATTTAATATTTGTAAAGCACTTCAAAGATGAGAAATGTTAAGCATTGTTATTACCCACATCAGTAGGATGATGATGGCTTTATCTCATCTTTATAAACTTCCTGAGGAAAAACAACAACTTAAAAACTGTATCCAAACACCAGAGGTGAGGAAGGTGCTGTGTCCAGCACAAGTCCAACATAGTTAAATGCAGGCAGAATTGGCCCCTCTGCACTCAGAGTTACAAAATAATGGGAATAATCAAAGATACCTGATGGTGCTTGAAGCATGTCCCTGTGGTTTGCTTGGGAAGTGACACCCAAGGTAGCCCTAGGCACTCCACAGAAAGGAAATTTTCCGCACAAAAGCTGGCACATAATAAAAAAACCAAGAAAATAAGGAATGCTCCTCCAGTGTGCAACTTCCTCCTCCTCACCAACACCCTCCACACACACCAAAGGTTGGGGAAAACCACGTCGCACTTCAAAAAGCACCTGTAAATATTCATGTGGTCTGTGTCACTTAACATCAGCACACTCATTTTCCCAGCTTGGCCCACAACCTGTTCACACGTTAAACTACTTAGAAAGCACTTTCTTTTCGCTGACAGTCTTTGAAGTAAATATAAAATATAAATATTTGATTTTAATGGGCAGAACCACAAGCACAGTTCTTCTGGAATACTTGGAGTATTACACCAGAAAAATAATGCATTTTTAATTAGGCTTGAGGTTCCCATCACTGCTTTCCCAGCTTGAGGCAATTACTGCCCTCCTCCACTGCCCAGCTTTCCCTTTGGCCTCAGTGTCCCTCACCAAATAGGAAATAATCAGTCTTTACCCATTTCACCATGCTAGAGCTCATGTTTATGAAGTGCCTCAGCTGAAACTGTTTAAAACACACATAGGAGGACATCTCCATGCGAGTGTGCAGAAACACACTCTCTTTCCTGGGGTGACAACCAGCTATAAAAACAAATAATGTGATTTTTATAATAAAAACTATTAGGAAGAGGCAGAAACACAACAGACTACAGATTTCTGGGCTCTATTTGAATGTGACAAACTTCAAACATGTTCCCTTTAAATACTTCCCAATGCCTTAAACCTCCAGAAAAGGTGGTTCTCCTCTGCACTTTGTTCACCTATTCAGTGCCATCCTCTTCACGTTGTGCTAACAAAACAAGTTTTCAGAGTGCCAGGTCCTTCCCTGTTTCTCCAAGTTGACAGAGATGCAATCATTAATCTGAGCATCGTATTTAAAACCTGCACCTGCCTGCTATAGGAAATCCATGGATGCTTCTTGATATGATAGATAATACCATGATTAGAGATAATTTCATTATGATAGATAGTATTTCCAAGGCAGAGCCTCTAGCCAGAAAAATAAACTGTTTAGCAAAGCCACTTCTGTTCAGGAGTTCAGCTGCTTGGGACTCTGGGGTCCATGGGAAAAGCATCTCACCCTGGTGGGAGCTCACATTGGGATGTCACAGGAGCACTCATCCCAGCAGGTTGCCAGCTAAGACAGAAGGCTTCTTCCCCTCAGAGGGTCTCCTTGGATTGGGGATGAGCATTGTGGTAGAACCACAGAATGGTTTTGTTTGGAAGGGACCTAAAGACCATCTGATTCCAAGTCCGCTGCCCTGGCAGGGTGATGTGTATAAATATATATTTACACTTGTAAACCACAAAACTTGGATGGAATAATTTTAGAGCTAAAGAGTGAAGAAGATACAGTCTACCTTTTTCTATTTGCGTTAAGAAAAAGTTATACCCTTACTTTATAGTTACTTCCCCTACAAAGATGTATATTTTGATCTTCTCATATCATTTGTGTCTGTGTATATATACAGGAAGAAAAAAATATATACATGAGATGCAGATAACTTTTGAGATGAGGACTCATTTCCCAGGGAATCCAGGCGGTATTTTCAAAAGGCTGGTGTAACCCATATCCAGATGACCAAGCACTTACTGGGGAGAGGAAATAAAAGGGGGTTTTTAGAAAGTTAAGTGCTGTCCCCATGGCTGCACACTGGGCTCGTGCTTTCTCCCAGCCATGGCTGTTCTTCAGTGGGAGTTGTCACTCCGGTGCTAATAAAATGTGATGGTCTAATTGTATTAGCAATTTCCCATCATGTTATATTAATATGCATCATACTAGTATCCATTTGCACTAATGTGACATGAAAGGCAGTAATTTGATTACTTTTCCCTATGATTATGGGGAGGGAGCTTGGCCTTCTGGATGGGCCATACTCCAGGCAGTCAGAGCATCGAGCTCACAGTCCCATCCCTGTCCCAGCACTCGGCTCTGCCTGGAGGAGTCACCCCACCTTTGGGTGTCTCAGTGCCACAGCTGATAAATACACAGTTCACAAAGTTTTGGGGGAATCTTGAAAAGCAGACACTGGACAAGGGAAGGGTGGGCTGGAGCATCCTCCATCCATCATGGTGTTCTTCCTGCATTTTCGTATTTTCCAAAACCCTTAACCACTGTCTCCATTAAAGTGGATGGAAGTTTTCATACAGGGAAGGCCTCACCTACAGCCTGACAATGCACATCAGTGATGTTCTCCCTGCTCATAAACAATGTCTTTTACAATACTTCTTCCCTCTTTCATGGACAAGCCTTCTGGAGCCCTTCTGCTACCACATTCCTTCTGCTGTGCTCCTTAAAGAAGCAAACATGGATGCTTATAATGCAGAGGAAATTTGTGTCCTGCTGCTGAAGTTATTCTGCAGATTTCACTCCACTTCCAAGCTCAGGAATTATTTTCTTCTTATTTCTTCTTATTTTCTGGCAGCCTTGAGAAAACACTGCAGTACCAATGTGCTGAGCCTACAGCTGCAAAATGGGAATGATAATTTTTTTTTATTCTTCTCAAGCTTTGCAAGGTTTCTTTGTGCCTTACTGCAGTTATTTGCTGCCATTAAGATAACCTTGGCAGGTCCATGGCACAAACATCCTCTCCATGCCTGCAACCTTCAGAAAACACACCACAAACTCATGATGCAGTCACCACTTATTTTCCTAATTAACGAGCTGGTGGCGCTGAGAATATTTCTCCAGGCCCACTCACCAGAACAGGAAAAGGAGGACTTGGGCCCAGAGAAGATAAGATGTGCCCCAACCCTGAGTAACCTCAAAGTGGCCAAAAACTACTTTGGTGTGGCCACATGCCCACCCCACAGCGAGGATTTGTGTTAAATCACGCAAGTTTGGATAGTCCCAGGCTGCTGACTTGCTTCCCTGCCCAGAAGGATAGTCAAAACTCATCCAGCAGCTCTGCTTGCTGTAGAACAATAAACCATGGGAGAGCACCATAAATCCCAGTAATGTGCTCCGAGGAAGGCAGCCGCTCCGAGGTCAGAGCCAGAGCTTCCTGGGAATTTTCAGATGAGAGATTTTTCATCAGAAATTGCTGATTCACCGAAACTGAGGCTTTGCCATACAGCAAACCAATCTCGCTGCAGCTTTCATTAGGGGAGATCTCCCTGGCCCCGGACAGAATTAATGACCACAAGAAGAGAGGCAGAAGTCTCCTCTGAAACAATCTGCAGCTTCCACCTGGCCCACGAGGGACCAGTGCCAGCAGCATCCTACAGATCCTATTGGCCCATGCACACCAGGATAAGGCTGCTATCCCATACCTGCCTGAGTAGCTGAGCCTCCCCTAAGGAATGAAATACCTATTTACCCTGAGAGAGGGATGCTCTGGACCAGAGGTCTCTGCGAGGATGAGAGCAACAGGCCAATTCCTTTAAAACAAATGCCTTCCCTGCCTTTTTCCTTCGAAAACATCCAAGGCCCACTAGTGATAGGTGCACAAAGGTCAGTCCACAGGCAGGGGTGGATTCCAGCTCCAAGCACCTTTTTGTACTCGAAGGAGAGGAGAAAGCAGCAGCAGAGCCAAGAACTTCTCCCAGCTCTGCTGGGCTATCGGCTGCCGCTGGAATAAATCAAAATCAGTTATGGGAAATGTAAAATTATCATTTGGAAATCACTCTCTCTGAATAATTCAGCCATTGACTTTCACATCAAACAACCATTCCAGCCACCCACACACGCAGTTCAGTCTCCTGCTTAGTTTTAAACTCTCTTTAATTATCGGCATTAACCTATCGCATCACTATTTCATCCTTATCCATGCCGGGGGAGGGGGCAGCCGTTTGATAAAGCACAACCATCTGGAAGACTTTGAGCTGTCCTTCTGCTCCTCCTGCCCAGCCTGGTGGGGCAAGGACGCCCCAGCTGCAAGTGCACATCCAGCATCTCTCAGAGGCTTTCCACAGGGAGAGCAGCACAGAATCACAGGACGGTTTGGGTTGGGAAGGGTCCTGAAAGATCGTCCCATTCCAAGCCTCCTGTCATGGGCAAGAATATTTTTCACTGGAGCACGTTGCCCAAATGCAATCCAGCCTTGCCTTGAGCACTTCCAGAGATGGGGCAGCACACTTGCCCCAACCCCATCACGGAGCAGCCTGGCAGGAGCTGCTGGTCCCACATCTCCCCCAGCCCCAGACAAAGAGTTTCTCCAAATAACATCTGCTGTTCTTAATACCTGCGAGGCATCCCAGGATGCCCAGGCATCCCCTTTTAGGCTGTTTTTCAGGAAGCCTCTCATTAAGCAGCAAACCAGACCAGCCTTGTGTCCTCACCTTCTCTCAGGGTGTTAATCACATCCAGCAAGCAGGACCTCACCACATACCTGCCTCAATTAACATCCCTCATCTAACTCCTCAAAACGGCCACAAATATAAAGATTATATCCAGAGAAAAAGTTTATCCATTTTCCCTTAAAGTTCCCTTTGACAACATGTTTAAGTTAGTTTCACATTTTATTTGTCTACCGAGCTCCCAAAGTTGGGAAAATTAGTATTGTGTGTGCGGTTTGATTTAATTAGTAATTGGGGAAATAGGTCTGGCATGTTTCATGGAGGCTTGGGGAAATTGT
The DNA here is from genome assembly GCA_013396875.1 of Vireo altiloquus. Classification (NCBI taxonomy): domain Eukaryota; kingdom Metazoa; phylum Chordata; class Aves; order Passeriformes; family Vireonidae; genus Vireo; species Vireo altiloquus. Next base: position 1,223,500 of record VZRF01011084.1, on the reverse strand, counting down.
CAATTAGCATTGTGTTAATTGGTGTCTGCTGTCCTTGCTTTTTAGTTTTTAACCCCTTTTACCTTGTTCCCACTTTTGGTATGTAAAAATCTGGCTGCTTATTATTCTTTAAGTAAAGGATTAATTGCTTGAATTCCTGCCTGTGCCGGGTGTCCTTTTTCCCCCCGTGTAGTGGGATTTGTGCATCTCCTCCAGGCACTGGTTTTGGACACTGGGGTGGAGTTATCCCCTGACCTGGTGTCACCCTGCCCGGGGCTGGGATCTCTCCCCTGCCACCAGCACCAGCCCCTCTACCCAGCTTTTCCTCCCAGGGCTTCCTTGCCTTTCCCCTCTCTCCTCCATGCCATTAATCACTCGCTCCAACAGGCACCAAAATCACCACAATTCAGTGAACAGAAATTTGAGTAAATGAAAGATGAGCAAAAAAGAGGGAGTTTGCCACAAAATTACAAAAGTGAACTTTGACACGTGAAACACCATCCAAGGAAAGGGAAGGATATTCCCTTTAAAAGCTCACACTGTGCTTTTTAATTTGCCATGCTAGGCATCCAGGAATAAGCCAGAGGTTTGCATATCTACCTGATGGGAATAATTAATTAATTGTTAATTGTTATTAATAACCGAGGTCCTGATCTTGCAGACGGGCACGCAGACACTTAGATTTAGGACATCCATACACACGAGGGTAAGGCACTGGCAATCACTTCCAAGAGTGATGCTCCCAGGGCCTGAGAGCATTTTAAACACACACAAATTCCCAGTCCCTGTGGAGCATCCCATGGCAGAAGGACACCCTGGAGGAAAGCAGGATTTGTGAAGGCACAAGCACAATGCCAAGCAGAAATAATTCATTTCAGCCCCTCAGCTGGAGCATTCCCATCCCTGTACAATTTTGGGTGCTCGGCCAGCTGAATCCCACCAGCCCAGGCCCAACCCCAGCTCCTCAGGCACGGCTTTGGGAAGAGGCAGCAGCGATGCCCAGGGAGGGATGTTCCCAAGGGTAGGGCAGGGGGCTGTTTATGCACCAGCTTGGCAGGGAGCCAGGAAGAGTGAGCAGGTCTCAAAATTATTCTGAGCACAATTAAAACACATCTTTCCAGGCAGAGGCATTTGCATGGAAAACAGCAGAGGAAAACTCCCTCCCCCCTTGGTCCCCAGTTTGGAGGGGAGAGTGTGATATGACCACGTTAAATTAGCTCAACTGGCCCAAAAATCCACCTGGCAATGGCCTCAGCCTCAGGCTCCACATTTTTCCCAGTGATTTCCAGCCAGCCAGGTGGGCATGGAGGAGGTGACCCAATCTTGGAACAGGTATTTTTGGAACTGATGATGCCCAGAGTGACACAAACAGTGAAAAATTAAATCATGCTAGATGCAGTCAACCAACAACAAGCAGCAGGACCTGCAACCCTGAGCAAGAAAATCTACAGAAGCATCAGTAAAAGATCCTGTTTTCCAGGGAAAACTGCTGCCAGCCACAGAGATCCACCTGAGGAATGCAGTAGGGGAATTGAAGGAGTCAGCACCATATTTGAGGGGGTAAATTCAACCAACCCATGAGAAGGTTACAGGGGCTTTAAATGATATTTGCATAGAATTAGAAAGTAATAATTAAAGTAGTGAATCATTTGGAAGGAACTACACTAATACTGTCTTCACAATAATTATCTCACCAGAATTTCAGAGGCTGAATTATTTTCTATTGGATTTACAATTAATTTTGTAAAAATAACAAATCCTCCTTAAGAGGGACCATGGTACTATAATGATAGCACTTGAAAGTGCCACGCAGGCATTAATCAACTGATCATCCCAACACTTCTGTAAGGCAGGGAAGCACTGTTATCTCTGTTTGGGAAGCACGTAGATAAGGGAGTCGAGCTCAGCTTTTAACCAAAGCCGAGCAAACTTGTCCCAGTCATCTCAGAGATATTAATCACCTGGAGTACCCACGGCACACATTTGATCCAATGCCAGTTCAAGACTGTTTCAGATCCTTAGCAAAGCAGGAATTAACATCTCTGTAAGAACTGTGGCCATCAGTCCTCTCCTATCTTCAGGTGCACCTGATGCCTTAAATGGCTACCTAGAAACAGATACTAGACAGGAATAAAGGAGGGATTTATTTGAAAGGCCTTCAGAGGTACACTCTGGGCTCCAGAGGGTCCTGCCTCAAAATGGACAACAGGTGACAAGTTCTTCACACTTTTATATCAGCATCAATTCCCCAAGCAGAAGCCAGGCAAGGATGGAATTTCCCCAAGCTTTCCCCCTCTCCCCAAGATGAAGGTTTGCAGTTGTTGGGCCCAGGAGGGTCTGGGTGTCCTTGGAGAGCGAGCTGGAGAGGCTTTGTTATGTCAGTGTGAGCATGAGAGAACAGCACTGAACGAGCTCCAGGGAACTGCAGAGCTACACTGGGCACTGCAGGGCTGGAAACAATATAAAAGTTAAAACCTAAAGCATCACACCTACCACAGCATCTCCATCCAGGAGCAACTGCTGTCAGAAATCTCCAAGAGCACCTTGGGAACCAGGGCTTGCTCGGAAATACACCTCATGGGGAAGGGAGGATGACCACAGAGGGCAAACATAAACAGGAGGATGAACCCAGCTCGTCATGGGCTTCTCTCAGCCAGATCTTCAAACAAAAGATGAGTCTTTCTAGAGGCTTGGAATAACATATCCCAGATTAAAGCATCTCCCTCCAAGCCAGCATCCAGGACTGCAGCTGTTGGGGAACACCTCTGGTGATAGCCAGAGTGTCCCACACACTCTCCAAGTGTTGACCCTTGGGTTATTCTTGGGTAATGGCAGGGGTTTAGAAAGCTGAGCTGTGGAAGGGATCACGGATGTGCTCAGATATGTATTAATTAGAATTCCTGCACAGTTTTCTTGTGTTAATTATAGCTTAATTTGATTGCTTAATAGCTCTGGTTTTTGTAATGTTTAGCACCTGTTGTAAATTGCACAAGATAAATTGTCTTCTAACATCTACACTGTTTACTCCTAAAAATTTTCATTTCCCTTTCAGCTCCTGGCTTTGGATTTGAGCCGTCAGCTTTTCTCATCTTTGGCCTTTTCACCAAAGAAATCTCTTTTCTTTCTTTTTTTTTTTTTTCCAGTTGGCTGTTTAGCCACCAAAGGGGGTTTCTGTTAAGTACTTTCCCAAAAGCAAGGATTTTAAAAAGTAATAATGGGTAAAGAGGAATATCCCCACACCACAGAGCATGAAATGCTGACCTGTGGTATTAGACAGACTTTCACTCATGGGTCATCCTTCTTCACCATGGTTGTCCCCTTCTCCTTTTCCAAGGTGAGGGGGGATGTTCATCCTTCTCTTACAGGATTATTAGACAGAAGTGGAGGCCCTGCATCATTAATTGATTTCTTCCATGCATTGTGCTATGATACAATTTTTCAAGGCTGTGCATAATTGTGTTCCCTGTGCCACTGCTCTGTGTTCTGTCCTTGTCATATTGTCATTGAAGGCTGATTCCACCCTCTGTAATTGGAGATGTTCTACTTTTGGACAAAGGTGTGGGGGCAGCTCAGGGGAACAGCGCTGACATTTACTTCATCAATTTATTTTTATTGTTCCTACATTTATTGCAGCTATAACAGCCCTTTAATAGTTATATCTCCTCCCTGTAGGGTATTCTGGTATTTGAAATTTTTTTAACTCATTTGTTCTCATAGATAACAGTAAAGTGCATTTCACGCTAACCTTTAGGTTTCAATCTTCTCTCTTTCTTTGGCTCTGAAGCAGTTGCAGCTTTAAACTTTTACTGCATTACCAGTCTAAAGGCCACCACCACCGAGTCCATTCTAGCACTGGAGTAACCACAAATTAGTGGTCCTGAAAATTTCAGGGAGGCGAGTCCTAAACCCTGAGCGCCGCTATTACCATAATTCAAACTTGGCCATCCTTTTAATAGAGGGGGAGAAAAATACAGTAAATACTAGCACCGAGTCTCCTTTTACAGTCTCCGGTCAAACCAGGGGTGATTATTGCATCTTTACGACTGCCAGCCTTACTGACTCTGCCACCTCTGAGCCCTTCAGGACCTGCGCGGGCAGCAAGCAGGCTCAACGCTCAGACAGAACTCCATTCCACAGGTTTCCCTGTGTCATCCTCCCAAATGGACTCTTTCCTGCCTCTCCAGTTTTATCAATGCTTGCTGCTCAAGCTACAGCTAAGCAGCACCACAGAAAACCAATTACTTCTGGTAATTGGCTGGCGGGTGGGGTTTCAGAGGGTGATTTTTGCTGTTGAGAGATGTTCTGGTCAAGGAGGACAGCACACTTTGCTGCAAGCACCCAAATCTGTGCTGCCACCGTGGGAACATCCGTCTTTTGTCCTTCTTTAAAATGGAAGTTCCAGGCAAAACCATACCTAACCCCACTCACCCAGCCCTGCTCTCATTTATTGCACAGAGATGCTCTTCTTCCTCAAAGCCTCTTCCCTTAAAGACACTGCCAAGAAACAGCTTAATTAAAGTGAATGGAGACATTTGGAGCAAAATTAGGCCAGGGAGATAAGCTAGAAATGAGACACTAAAGGAGAGGGAACAAGTACTCACAACAGTGAAAAGCCCATGGATTTTTAAAGGAACTGTATAACTTCAGCACCCACCCAACACGGCCCACTGCAGGAAACAGGATTGATCACCTGGCTCAGTGTTCAGCCCAGAATAGCCCAAGAATAAAACTCCTTGTCTTCCAGGGCTAATTTTTCCTGATCTCTGGCTTTTTACATCCTCATTGTTCATGCACCAAGTTGAGTTCATGCACCCAAACATGAGATGCTGCAGCCTGGAGGAGTCTCATTCACTGCGGGCAAGGACAGGGAACCACCCCTGCCATTCCCAAAAACGTAACCTATATTTGAAATATTGCAATTTTTTCCTTTACTAGAACAACAAAAAAGAAAACAAACAAAAAAAATCACATAGAAGAAATATTTTAAAATAAATTTCAAGTCTTCAGCCCTACCCTTTCCCTTGTGTTTTAATTTTGAGCTTCCAGACACACATGAAGGTGACAACCCTGTGGCTTCCCCACGTGAAGCACCTTGGAAATAATACAGGGCTCTCCTAGATGGACCATTACTTGCCATTAATAGGACAAAGAGCTTCTCTCACTGTGATTAAAACTGAGTCTGGAAGAAACAAGTATAATTTAAAGCACCAATTCAGTGCTATTGGTTGAAGCAATATTTGTGGATCTGTTTATCAGGAACCTTAGTGACACTTATTTACCAAAAAAACCACAGAGGAGGAAGGTAAAAGGGAGGAAGGGAGCTTCAGGAGAGGCTTGCTCATAATTTTTAGACTTTGTGGCACCTGAACACTCTCAGGAAGTCATAAAAAATAATTTCATGTGAAAAGGGAAGGAGGTTTTCCAAAAGCTTCTGAGAAATAGACAAAAGAAGTTACATTAAATTGCTGGCATTGCAAGAGTTTATATTTTCAAGTCAAAACAACTTTTCAAATATTCAGTTTCATAACTTGAATTCAATTTGAGAAATAAGCAAAATTTAATTTTCTTGATGATACCCTCGCACTTAACTTCGAGCAATTTTTTTTCCTTTTAAATAACAAACTATTTTCTGAATTTAGGCAAATCTTGCTACACACTCAAGCAAAGCAAGGAGTTGAGTGTGGAATTTTCAGGCACTAGAGGCACTGGGATCTTGCAACCATTCCCTGCAGAAGTTGATATGGAGCAGGCATACATGGCAATCCCCTTAACCATTCACTCACAAATAAAAATAATATTATTTCTTTTAAAGTTTGGGGTTGTTTTTTTGGGTTGGTTTTGTTTTAAGTGCATCGCAGGTTCTGTTCCTCCTGAACATCCCACTTTGATGAGAAATGTAACAAAACTCAGAGAGCTGAAGAAGAAAGTAAAAGCAAAGGCAATAGGTCACAGCCAGAATCTGTAATGAGGGGAAATGGCTATTATAACCATATTGAATTTGTGCTGTTACCCTCCATTTAAGGCTCTGTCATAGTTTCCATCAGGATCCTCCCAGGAGTTTGATTCCAAAGGATTTAAAATTAAACCACCAAAACAATGCTGTCATTCCACACTTGCTCCCTGCCTGCAGGTAGATCTGTGTCCTCACTTCTGAAACTGACACTAATTTCAAGCTTTTATTAATTTATTTGGAGGACATCTGAAAAAGCAAAGCAACGCCACAAAGTTGAAGCAAGCCAAGTTTTCATCAGGTCAAACACTTTTCTAAAGGGAAGTCTCCCAACATGGTAGGATTTTAATTCCAAGGATTTTCTAGTGTGGAATGAGAGCAATGGTTGGTTTAAAACTACAGGTACAAAAACAAGACTCTTTAATGCTTGACTGACACAAAGCTCAACACCTTGGCTGGGCAGTATTCCTGCCCTCCCAACAGGAATTTCATAGGATCACAGAATGGTTTGAGTTGGAAGGGACCTTAAAGATCATCTAGCTCCAAACTCCTTGTCATAGACACCTTCCACTAGAGCAGGCTGCTCCAAACCCTGTCCAATCCAACCTTGTTTGGATTTCTAGTACTAATCTCCATCAGTAGATACTTCTGAGCTCAAGCCTCCCCTCCTTTAATTGTCCCCACCACCACTTCTCTTGGGAAGAAATTCTCCTTGAGACCAAATTTCTCCACAGTCTAGTTTTAACCAAATCCACTTGCACCAGCCAAGGAGAATTTCAGTCTTTTTGTTAAAATCAAACACACTTCTAAAGCTCAGGATATTTCTGCTTCTAAGTGGTTTTGTTTCTTCTTGCTACCTCCTGTTTCCCCTATTCTGTGGGTTAGCACTGCTTGGTTTTCACTTTGCAGACTTTGCTCCCCCATCTTTTTCATTTAGTTTCCTGTTTATCTGAAGGGATATGAAATTTCACTTTTGCAAAAATAACAAAAACAACAACAACATCATCATTAGTTTGCCTGTAGAAATAAATGTGTTTACCTGTAAAAATAATATGTTTGAAGAGGACACACCCCAAAGTCACTTAGGGTTTGTTTGGGGTTTTTTTGATTTTTCTATCTTTAAGCTTGCTGGACCATTTTTGTTCAGAGCAGTGCTCGGCAGCACCTCACAGGCCATGCTTTCAGGGCAGATAGTGACAGCAGCAAGGGCCTGGCCCCTGTTCCTGCAGGTTGGTTCCTCACTCCCAGCACACTCCTTCCTGCCGCATCCTCTTTCTGGGAGAACTGAACCTCCAGAGCAAATCCTGTGGGAGCTGCTCCCAGCACGGAGTGTGCCCCTCGTGTCCACCAGGGATAACCAAGCTCAGCAAAGCAGGACTGGAGAGTTTTCCTCAACAACAGCGAGTTTCCCATGCAGGAGCAGCAGCCATGGCACACACTTGGAGCATGTAACTGTTTAGGAACATCTCAGACCTGTCTTTCCCTTTTGCTACACATCCCCTTCCTGCTTTTTAAATCTATAATTTTTAAATATTTCAGTTGAGGGGGCGCTTGCTGTGCTGAGCTGGAACCTCCTCGACTGAACCTGGGCTCTGCAGAGCTCCCCTTTGATTGCCACACGATTAGTTTGTTCAGCTGATGGCCCTTCCTCTCTGAGATCCTCATTGTGTCTCCTGCCTCCTATGCAGTTCTTAAGAATTTAAATGAGCCATTTTATGTCTTTCCACAAGCAGAGACCAACAAACTCAGCCCCACCCTTCTGCTTTCACTTTTAGTGTGCCTAATAAAAGTAGTGTGAGGGTTGGGTGGTGGTTTGTTGTTTTTTCTTTTCTGGGGGTCGTGGCTAATGGAGAATTTTATGCTGTTTCTGACATTGTTTGTGGTGCCTCCCACCAGACTGTGTGCTCCTGAGGATTTGAAAGACGGTGACATAAATGTCAGGGAAATGCCTCTGCTGTGTCAGGTCTAATTAGACATTTGTACTTGGGGGACAAACACCTTCCTCGTAAAATTCAGAGCTCAGCCTCACTCAGCACATGCTCAGAGAGCCTTGCAAGGAGAAGGCATCACAAACAGCACACAGACCTATCCAAACACAACGTAATTTTTTCCAGCATTTCACTTCAACCCCCACAACACACACCTCCATCCCCATTCCTGCCCTGAGAGACTTCCAACCCACCAAATAAAGTTGCCTTGCTGTGTTTTACCCGACTGATTTCCAAAAAATACAGAAAATCTCAAAGCTCAAGGCACCAAATTAGAAAACAATGAGCAGAGCTGGGTCATTAACAGCTGCACCTGCAAGCCCCAGTTTGGGGGCACAGCACAGGGTGGTTCCCACACTGCCACAGAGCAGAAACCCACCACCAGCTGCTTATCTAACCATTATTCCTACAGAGGATGATCTTCCAAACACAGGCCTTAGGCTTACCACTGGGTGCACCTCTGCCACCTTTTCTTCTCCACTTATGCTTTCCCCTTAAAACAGAAGTTTCTCTCCACATTTCAGGTTGGACACAGGCAGCCCAAGAGTATCTTAATGGTTACCTCTGTCAACTTCAAGTCTCCAGTGCCACCAGAGACTTGGCAGGTCCTCTTACAGCACTCTGCAACTCTGACCTGTCTGAGGAACAAGAATTCAGTCTGCAGAAAGATCCACTGCCCAAGACCTCACTTGGACCCAAAGCCAGCAGGTACCAGCAGCCATCTCTCTACTTGGGCAGGCTAATGGCAAGCCATGGAGTCCTTCCTATGGACAAGCAGGTCATGGAATCATTAAGGCTGGAAAAGACCATCCAGTCCAACCATTAACCCAGCACTGCTGAGTTCACCACTAAACCACATCCTCAGGTGCCACACACATCCCTTTTGAACCCTTCCAGATTCCTTGGGCAACCTGTTCCAACACCTGAACAAACTTTCACTGAAGATGTTTTCCCTACTATCCAACAGATACTAGGAAAATCTTGGCAAGAGGGAGGCGCTGGGGGAGCCTCACCAGGGCACACGACTGCTCTAGAACACAACTTTGCCCTGTGCCTCCTGCTGTGATCTACCTGCTCTGGCCACCACTGTGTGAGCATCCAGTACCCTTCAGGACAAGAGAAAGGAGAAGCCTGGATTTGTATCTTCACAGGTCTCTGCACGCTTGCATAGAAAAACAAAGTTGCGAGCTGAAAAAATGAACTCTTAAAATAGTCTCATCTTGTTCTAAGTTTTAACTTCCCCTCCGTTGTCCACCCAAATCTGAGAGAGCAGCTCCCTCTGTGGGTTTTCCTTCCCAGCTGTTTGTTTGCTGCCTGAGGGTGGACTGGGGAAGTGGAGGGGGCACCTGGCTGGCACCCAGCATCGCTCATTGCCGCTCCCTCACGAGGCAGGGAGGAAGTTAAAGAGCACCACCATCACCACCCAAAGTCCAAAAGGTTTGTGCTCCCCTGCCCCGAGGATAAAATCCAAGAAAACTTTCACTTTCTGGATCCTTATTTGCACAGGTAGCTCGCTCAGCTGCACCCAAGCGCTCCCAGGAGTGCGAGACTCAATCGCCCGTGTGAATAAACCTCTAAGCTCTCAGCGAGCCCAAGCGAGGCACTGCAGAGAGAGAGCAGCTCTGAGCAAACAGAACCGAGCAGTGAAATGATCTGAGATCCAGCTGCAGAGTCACCGTGCTCACTGCTGCAAGTAGTTTTGTACAACAGGACTCTTGCCTGGAAGAAATTAGGATTTAGTGACAGAACTTATCACTGAGGCGATTACACGGAGAAAAGCAGCAGCAGAGCAGTATTTCTCTGCCCTGCCACGAAGAGCAGGTGAATCAAAGTCAAACACACACATTCGATAAGCTTTACCATCCTGAAACCCCTGCCCCCATAAAAATCACTTCCTGATCTTCAGGTCAGATTAAAACAGTCAAAGCCCATGATCCATTCCTGGGAAAACTGGCTTCTGAGGGCAGGGGAGGTGGAACCAAGCACCACTCTGCCCTCGCCATCGATAACAGGTCCATGCTCCAGGTGCTCTTAGAAAGTAGGAATCTCCAGCCCCAGCCACAGGGTTGGCAGTCAGTGTGTATGTGAAACGTCCTGGGCTCAACATCATAAGAGACGTGGGCTCAATCCTGGCTGGATTCCGGGGTGATTACCTGCCACCTACACAAGATGTCCTCTGCTGTCCTGACTGCAGGTACCACCCTCTGCTTCCAGCCAGGAGAAGGAGTCTCAGCTCTCCACCTGAAATCCCAAATCCGTTTCCTTCACCCTACTGCTGCAGGGGAGCCTGCAACCAAACCTGAGCTTTGCAATCGCCCTCTGCTCCTGTGGCAGACCCAAAGCCCCAGACCTGGCAGGGCAGGGGATTGCACAGACACGGCTGTGCCTAGGTTGGGCAAGATCCTTTGGGACAGGATCTTGGGAATTAAAACATAAATCTGCTCCTGTGTTGCCCAAAAATGTCTGAGGTCTCCTGTAAGGAAAAGCAGAGAAGTCTGCGATGCCAAAAACCTTCAGTGCTTTAAAGCTTCAGGGGAAAAAGGACAAATAATCAAAAGCCAAGGGTCAGGATGGCCAGGACCACTTCTGTGCTCTGAAATTTTCAACCAAAATCCGAGGTTCCCCTTTCTATTCCGAGTACAATGAATTACCGGACCCCAACCACCCCAATCCCACACCATGGTCCGAGGGCTCCCAGCTTCCCTCTTCTCCCTGCTTCGGATCGGTGCCTCACATGCTCACGCATTACTGTGACCTCCCTGCCTGAGGTACGTGCGTGTCAAGGGAGGGGCTGGTGTGATATTCCCAGCCTAATCCAGGAGGATGCACATCCACAGCTCCCGATGACTGAGACGAGAAGGTGCCCTGGGGGAGTTTGCAAGGAAGATGAGCCACGTTGAGACAGAGAGGTGGAGCTGTGGGAGGCACCGAGGAGAGCAGTCTAAAATGGATAGGAGTATTTAAACAACAATATTCTCCCCAAATGGAGAGAGCTGCTCCCATCCCTCGTTTTGAGCCTGCACCGCAGGGTCCAGATGAGCTCCCACTTTGTCACTTGTTTGGTTGTTTTTCTTTTTCACAGAACTAAAAATGTTTCCAAAACTACCTTTAACGAACCGAAAATGTTCATTTGAAAGTCTGCTCTGTGGAAAGAGTGAGGCCATTGGAGGGAAGGAAGTGACACAGGGTTTGCTGACCGGCGGGAGGCTGCTTTCAATCCCCCTTCAGAGAAACTGAGACGAGGTGTGAGAGCCAGCCAGGAGCCCACAGCCAGGCAAAGAGTTTTAATGCAAGAACTGACCCAATTTTTCCCCCAAATTCCGATTTTCAGGCTGAGATACCACCCATGCACATCCATCCCGCCTATCTGAACACTTAAGGCAACGCAAACAGTATGTACAGCAGTAGTTATCTGCATAATTTTGGCCAAAGGATGCTCCTTCACAAGGAGCTGGGAATCAGGCAGGCTGTGCCCATTGGGATCAGGGATGAGACAAGCTACACAGGCTGCTAAATCAGAGAACTGCTCCCCATGCCTAAACTTCGACTTTTCCACTGTCCTGGCCCAGCACACAGGAGCTTTCCATCTCCTAAGCCCACTGAGGAAAGGGGGGGAAGAAAAGAAAAAAAAAGCCATTTTTTTAACTGAAGGAAAAGCCATGCCAAGCCCTACAAGTACCGCCTGGCCGGGCGCCAGGAAATGTGTAAATTTTCGTGAGCTTGGGCTATTTTGCCAGAAGTCTGCAATGTGTCTGGACACGACTGGTTCCCCTTTGTCAGCCCCGGCCTGACCGACCAGGAAGTTTAAGAGAGAGAGAGAGGAAAAAAAAGAGACAGGCAGGCACATTTCCCCACCCCCGGTCACACAATGACTCTCCTGTAATACCTTTCATTTCTGTACCAACAACCGCAGTGGTCCCACACTTTGGGCTGGGAGGGGAGGGGGGCCAGAGCTCTTTAATTCTTCAAAACCCAACTATTTTTCAGTCCCGTGTTTGCTGATAACCTCCCAGCCACCCTTCCCAGCTCCACGGTGGTTATTAGCTTGGCTTGTTGCTATAAATACCAGCGTTAACTCCTTGTATTCCCCAAGGACTGAGCTGGGAAGAAAAGGGGCATTTAGGCAACTTGGTTTTCTTTTGCTTTTTCCAAAAAAAAAGAAAAAAAAAAAAAGAAAAAGCAGACTGAGTTTCACATAACACACATTTAATAGATTTACCCGGAGTTTGAAGTGAGGTGCTGGAGGTGTCAAACCCCTGCCCAACCTTCCCTCCCGGCTTTGGGCTGGGGGGGAAAAATGCATTTAAATGCATTTAGGAAAGACAGATTTCACCGGTGTGAGAGCGCCAGGAGACCTGACTCTGCTCGCAGAAAGATCTGCTGCCGTGGCGAGGAGGAGGAGGAGGAGGAGGGGGGAAGGTCACTGAGGGGACACGGGGAGGAAAGGGCAGGGTCCACTCACACCCTTTGCTCTGCCCCGCTGGCCACACTGCTCTAACTCTTTCGGAGCGTGGGGAACGTTCAAGTCCATTTCACAGCTGGGGGACACACCTGCAGAGGCAGCCAAGTGTGGACAGGGGGAAGTTTAAAGAGTGAAAATGCCTCTGTTTCCCACCCCGCAGACTCCGAGCCATCGCCCTGCTGAGACACTCAGTTGCCCAGGTCGGCGGGGCCCGAGCAGAAATCGCATCTCCAGCCAGGGGGAACGCGTGAAAACCCAAGGGTTTCGGTCATCAGCACCCATCACTAACATGGTGAGCATGATTAAAACTCCCCTTCCTGAGGGGGTTAATTCAGCTGATTCTGAGACACATGCACTTAAGTACCAAGCCCAAGAATCCTAGGATAGGTTTGGTTGAAAGGCACCTTAAATATCGTCTGGTTCCACTCCCCCTGCCATGGGCAGGGACACCTTTGCCTAAGCAAAGTTGCTTCAAACCCTCCCAGAAGGAAAAAAAAAAAAAATCCTCTTCTTGATGATGTTCAAAATTATCCTAGAAGTTTAGTTCTAATGATTTTTGATGCTTCTAGAAAGGAACTGTAATTATTTAGATAGCCATGTAGCCTCCCCACCCACTGACAGCAGACTTAATCTACATTAAAAAGGGAAAAAAAAGCAGACTCTGGAAAAATACTGGGTGGCTCGTGTTGAACCAAGTAAATTGATATCCAAGAACTTTTGTGTGTGCCTACACATACACAGAGGGGAGGCTTTCCAGAAATTCCAGGAAGGCAAGAAACCTGTTCAAGACAGGTAAAAGGATACCAAAAAAGAAAGATGTCCAGGTAAACATATGAAAAAATGGTACTGATAAAGACTAGTTTGAAATCTTTTTTAAAAAGTGTTCCACCCTAAGAACAAGGCAAAGTGTTCAAGGGACCTCAGAGGCATCAAAGGTTACATCCAAATATTCACAGGGATGAGATGCTCTTGAGCAAGTTCTCAAAAGAAAAGGATACAAATTTCTTATTTTTCACCATCAGGTGTTCTCATCACCACCTTCCACCAGCTCTCCCTGAGTGAATCCATTCAGTTTAGCCAGAGAAATTAGATCCTATATCCATTAAAACCATCTTTCCTTTAGACACCTGTCCCAGCTCAGTCCAGCAGCCAGACCAGAGACCCTTCTCTGCCTCAAAACCTTTTACAGCTCCTGCATGCCCTTACTGCCAAGAAACTCCATTTATTCCACTTATCCAAATACTGCTTCGTTTACTAAAACTGGAAAAAAGTGCAATTACCCCAAAATCATCCTAGCTAAGAGCATTCAAGGCACCAGATGCAGAAAACATGGCAACAGCACCTTTCCAGCTACAGTGGCTGCAATGAGGGCATCTCAGGGCACCAACCCAGCCATTTCCATCCAGGATACTGCCAGGCTTTAGGATCAGGGGACAGAAGCTGCTCTTCAATGGCCACAGAATGCCTCAGGTAGACACAAAGGCTTAATTTTAAACAGGAATTAAAGTGTTTGCACATAAACTTCCACAGACGAGGCTTGAGAGGTTTGTGAACGCGTTTGGGTGTTCCACCAAGAGTTATTCCAGTTACTCACACAGGTAAAGGAAATTGAGATATTCTACAGGAGAAGCAAGTCCCCCAAAGAAGAAAGAGAAGGGAAAGTTGAAGACAAAAAAATACCCAGCTTTGCTCTCAGGTTTTTCTTTTAACCCCAAAAGCCAGTGGTTTGCACATAAAATTTTAACAAATTAATTTCTTCCCTCACTTATGGAAACATTTTTCACCGGAGGATAGAGGAAAAAAAAATTATCCCAACTCTCTGGAGACACCTCCTGCCCACAGCCAGTGTTCCTGGTGGCTTCCTTAGGCTGGCCTGAATCAAAGCTGCCATTCATCCATGGCCCACTCCCGCACGAGACCTGGGCACGCTGATCCACCATATACTCGTCGGGAAGGACACCAAAATAAAGCAGGTGCCATTAGCATTCGGAGCACACATCCACTTGCTAACCCCCCTTTCATAGCCTTGTGTATGCCTTGAATCAGAGGGCTAACGAGACAGAGGGCTATGAATAAACTCGGTATGAATAAAGTATGAATTCTCTGTATGAATAAGGTCTTGCAGTAAGTGTTCCAAAACCCAGTGCCACCCCAAAGCCTCCCAATACAGATGGGGATAAAGGGAGAGCAAGAGTGGCCCAGCAGTGCATCAGCCTCAGCTTGGGGTCCCTCCTGCCAGGGAGCAGGGATTGTCCTGCCCAGCAAACACAGGAGGTGGTGGTGGGTGACTGCCTCCCATCTATCTACAGCTCACCTCCTGAGAACTCTGTAAGCCCAGCCTAGATGGAATATCGAACTCTGGGCATCTCAATAATTCCTCGTGGGACCCACCCAGTTCTCCACAACCCATTACACCATGTGTCACTACTTGTAAACTCCCTCCACTTCAGTATGACCCCAAAATGGCCTTTCACTCCACCTCTATTATTGATAATTACTGAAAAGAAATATAAAATACCCTGTGTGCCAACACTCTGTTGGTGTTCTCCTTGACTCCTACCTTCTCCCAAGGCCAGGCTTGACACTCCAGCTTTCTTTCCCTCTTGTCTCCTGTGCCCACAAACCCACCTGTCACCACCTCTTAAAGACTGGCAGAGCCCATCCTCACCTTGACCCCACTGCTGCCAACATCTCTATCCAGACCATAATTACTCCCCATCTCGACTCCATTAAATTCTTTCCCCCTCTTTCATTTTTATGGCCTTTCTAAAAGTAAGTTATCCAGCTCCCTGCTCTTCTCCCCTCTCCAGGAGGTGCTTCCACAGCCCTGCCAGAGCTGCACGAGGGTAGTATGGCTCCTCACCATCGGATAAGGACTGAGCTGCCTCCCTCTTCCCCAGGGAATAAGAGCTCCTATAGGAGCTGGAGTTGTGGGGGAAATGATGTGCTCCATCCCCCCACCCTGGCCTGCCCCATGCACTCATGGCCCTGGACCTCTTGAGGTAGCATCAGCTGGAGATGTTGGTTAACCAAATGCTAAGGGAAATAAAAATGAAAATAAAATTAGAGTGAAATATTCAAAATCAATAAATAAATAAACAAATCAAAGCCTGATGTCAAAACCCAGACTGAGCAAGGATGACCCTTGGCAGCTTGGCTGTGTGTGACTCCAGAGGTACAAGGCAACAAGGCAAACAATGACCAAAAAGCATCCGGGGAGGATTAAAACGTGGAGCTCAAGAGGATAAAACTTTTGGGAGCACACCTGACTCCTTGGAGCTGCTCTAAGAACGGAGGCTCACAAAACACACAGAGAAACAAAGCACAAAATGAATCTGATGACCAATAGTCCCCACGAGAAATGCCAAGGGAGCCCAACTATCAATTTCACAGGTCAGCTCAATGAGACGAGGACAGAAGGGAGGGGAGCACCGGTGACATCCCAGTGGGGTCCTGGGGGCTCCCCACACAGGGACCCCTGTCCTTTACTCCCCAGCTCCTGAGGAGTAGGGAGTGATTAATTGCTCGTGCAGGAATCGATCCAGCTTCACAAAAAGCATGGGATTGCCATTTCTTTGGGAGGGGCCACCTGGAGAAGCTGAAATTCAAAGGACCTGAAGTAATTGTGTTTCTCTGTCTTTTCCTGGCATTTTTAGGTACTGATTAATGCGGAGCCCAGGGAAATCAATAACATTAACCCTTAGGAAATGTTTGCATTTATGTAGAGGATGCTGCATGCGTGATGGGCTGAGGTTTATCCTCTCCAAGCAGGATGGAAAGTTGGAGAGGTCTCCTAGTGCCACCCCTGAGGTTTTGGGGGATGTCCAGGGAGAGGAACCCACTTTTTTTTTTTTCCTCCCCATGGTAACCCCTCCAGGATTACAGGGGGAGTAACCAGATTTTAAAAACTATAAACAAAATAATAAAATAATGAGATAAGAAATAAAAACAGAGGCACGTGATGTTTTGGGGGGAGCTCTCCGGGAGTGCCACAAGCGCCGGTGGCACAAAGCGCCGCAGTCTGTCCCCGTCGCAGCATCTTTCACTCGGGTGCAGACAAATTGATTTGCAAAGGTTGAGGCTGGCAGCTCAGCCTGCTTTGCATAGCCAGCGCTCCCCGGCCGCACAATAAAAAGTAGCCTGGCAAACAGAGGCACGCAGCGGGAACTGGCCGGTTCAAAGTCCAAACCCCACACCCCCTCACCCCAGTCTGGTTTGAAAGGTCACTGTGTGTCTGGGAAAATAGTCTCAGGATACGATCCTTTATTAAAGGTCACTATTTTTCAACGGCACTTAACACACACTTGCACACAAATTGAGGCTGGAGGAAAAAAAAAAAAAAAAGGAGAGAGAGAAAAAAAAAAAAACCTGGGGGCTGCCTCGCATTGTACATTGTGCTCGCAAGATTTATGTCTTGTGGTCACCAGCAGTAAACACACACTGCTTCAGTATTAAAGTTCACATTAATCCACCCTTTTTTTTTCCCCCCCCTCCCCTCCTCCTTTAAATCAGCCTCCCTCTTTGCAAGGCAAACAGTGGCGAGGCAGGACTTTAACTAATCACTTTTGTTTTTCCTCCCTGCTATAGGGTTTACCTTCCCATGTGGTTTTTTCCCCCCTCTAATTTTGTTTGGATGTTGGCTTTGGTTTGATGTGTTGCTCGGAGGTTTTGGGCTGCTGATGTGAGCTTTTTGTTTTAACTCATCTCTGTGCAACACATTATTACAAACATAGAGCTTACACTATAGAAGGAATACAAAAAGATACTATTAAACAGTTTTTTGTTGGGTTTTTCCCCTGAGTTCTACAGTCATATATCACAATGAGACATACAGTGATTAAAAACAGAAAGCTTTTTTCTCCCAGACACATCTGTATTATATTTCTTTATGCAAATGCATTAAAAGTAAAATAATAACTCCTATTTTACACAGACAACCCCCCATGATAAATATTTTTACTCATTTAAAAAAAACTTTTGAAACTCTGTGTTGAGTTAATAGGTGAACCAGTTTTAATGAAAATGCCAAATTAATTTCTACAAGAACTGGAAAAATAAAAAAACCCACCTGGTGAATTTCACCTGGGAACCAAAGCTTACAGCGCTTTGGATTTCCATTTTTTTTTCCATAATAATATATTTTTAACCTGTCAAAAGCACAACAATTTTTTTTTTTTTGCTAAAAAGTTTGTAAAATATACACATGCAACTGGGAATACATCCCAGGCTTATTACAACACCTCAAAACAAACAACAAAAATTTTTTTCAAATATGGTAAGTAAAATTTAAATTATTTTGCATGGCCAGCACCAATATTTGTATAAATACTTTGAGCCCTTTGTCTGTTGTGTTTCATTTTGCCAGGGTGGGAATTGTTAAGGGTGAGCTCCTCTGCAGTGCCCTCGGAGCCTTTGGAAGTGACCACTTCCAAGCTGTCCATCAGGCTGGCATTAATCCAGCCAGACCCTAACTGGGGTGGCCAGGAAAAGCACCAAGTGGGGAGGTAAAGGGGAAATGAGACAGAGGAGGTAGAAGTGAAACTCTGAGACAGATGAATCCAGGGGCTGGGTTTCAATTAAAAAAAAGTTGTTTTCAAAGGTCACTAAACACACAAGGTTTGGTCATCTTATAAATAGGTGTTTTTTAAAAGGGTTTATGGAGTTTTTCTGATGTATATATAAATAAAAATACAGAGTCAGAGGTCCCACCTCTCATCTCTGGAGCAGCCCTGTTTCCCACAGCCTCACTGACATCAAGTGAGTGGGCTCAGGACCAGCACTCCTACAGGACATGCCTTGGCACAGTATTTTGGAGAGGTGCTTTAAACCCAACTTCTCTGCCACCATATATATATATATGCCTTTGGAAGGGGTTAATGCAGCAGTGAAATTAAGAGGAAAATACTAGGGGGTGACCAAACATGCAGGAATAAAAACATTAGCTTTGTGACAGCATCCCCAAAATTGGCTTTTTAGCATCAAGATGGACCCCAAGAAATTAAAGGTGAAGGAGAAAGCAATGAGGACCTTTCTGTCAGTGAGGTAGAAGGGGTTTGGTAAATTGTTTTAGTTGTTTTGTTTGAGGGGTTTTTGTGGGTTGTTGTTGTTTTGGTTTGGTTTTTTTAATTTAAGTACTCTTGGTTTGCCACAAGAATTAGGGCATTATTCCACCTCCTGAAAAGCCTGTTCCTAACTCCTAGGATGTTCCCAAGCACAAAAAGGGTCCATAAGAAAGCTGTTCTCCTGCTAAGAAGACCTTCCAGCACCTCTTTGTTCAGAGCTTCCCCAGCCCTGGGCAAGCTGGTGGCCTCAGGGATGGATTGTCCCAAACCAGCAGGGGCCCAGGGGAAGTTTGCACTGATGGGATGTCCCAGAAACATCCACACCTCGCAAACAGCATCGCTCCAGGTGCCCAAGCATCCCACACTGGGGAGCTCTGACGGACAAATCAATGTTCAGAGCCAGCCCAAAACCTCAGGAAGAGCAGAGCAGAGATATTTGGAATGTTAAGGATGCTTCCTGACAAACAAATCCCCCCACCACCACATTTGGTCCCCATTTTCCCCCATCTGAGATCTGCCAGCGCTGGCTGCAGGGGAAGGAGGGAGGATGTGACGAGATCCCAAAGCATTCCTCCTGATGATTTTATTGGATGAAGCCACCTCTGTATGAATTACTGAAGAAGCATCAGGTTAAAAGGGTTTCTCCTTAAAATCCCCAAAATAGTCAGCATGCCTGAGCGGGAATCTCCTGAAAGGAGACCCACACAAGTTCCCAGAGTTGCAAGCCCAGAACTTCACAGTTTCGGAAGAACTTGATTCAGAATGAAACTGTTTTGGACAGACAGCATCTGAAAGTCCCCTCTTTACAGATCAATATTGCTTTTAACAACAAGCCAGCTCCTTGCACCCAGACCAATGACCCACATGATCCAGCTTTCCTTTTCTTGGGCAAACAACTCCAAGGAAATCCATTAACCCCCATTACCATTTGCATGACACCCCCTACTTCTGCCGCTGGTTTGAAAAAAAATAAAATAAAAAAAATTCCCACGTGACTCCAACCTGAATTTAGAAAGATAATTTGGGAAGGGAGAGTGCCTGCCTCGTCTCAGTTGTGGCCCTGTGCTAAGAAAAAGGAACTGCTGAGTCCTGCTCTCTTCTGCTCCCATCCCACACTGGGTGACCACAGCCCCAGGAGCCTTCCCAGGATGCAGCCCATCTTGTAGCTGCTTTGGAGAGGTTTCCCAAGATGGGGAAGGGATGCTTTGCTTAGGGTTTCATGCACATCAACACCTCCATCATCCACCAACCACCCTGAGTCACTTTCAGAGAAATGCAGTTTTTGCCTGCAGAGGCTGGTGTTGGTGTGTAGTTCCTGCAAGGGTTGGTTTCCCAGATTGAGGCCAGTTACCAAAAAATCTCGATTTTTGGCAGCAACTCAAGATTTTAGACTCATCACTTCACTGCTCTGTTCCTCAGTTTCCCTTCTCCCCGGCAGGACCCATAACAGCTCCTCCCCCTTGCATGACAGAAATGAACAATTTCAAGTTACCTTTTATCTTAATCCACCCTTTTGTCCAGAGATGTGGCTCAAAACTTTCCCAACTGTTTCACACTGTTGTTACTGTCCAGCACAACAATAATATAAAGTATCATGTGCTGCACTGAATAAAATCCTAAAAAGAAAAGTGTTTTTTAAATAAAGTATTCAAGGACATATTTTCATGGGCTAAGAAAGGGATGTCCCATTGGAGACCCTGAGCATTCTGGGATCTGCCTGCACTGGGTGATTCATGTGAGTGGATCTGTCCACCTGCCTAAAAACACACACAGGGAGAGGAGATCAGTGCACCCAGCTCATTTCTCAGGCCAGAGAAATACCAGGTGGATCTGCAAATCTTACCAAAAAAAAAAAAAGGTTCTGTAGGGCCTCCCTCAGCATCCAGCCTCCCAAAAAACCTCACAGGCAGCTACTAAATTGGCTTGAAGTTATAAAAAAAGCCCTGTTATAAATTAGTGAAACTTAAGGTTTTCCTTGCAAATCAAGCTCCTTCTGGGTCACAAATTTCCACGTACAAACTTGGAAGCATTCACACATTTGTGTTGGCTTCTTTCAGTAAAAGCAGTTCCCTTTAAATGGGTGGCAGCTATTCACTGGCAAAGACCTGCAAGACCATCTCCAGTACTGTACAGCTTTGCAGGATGGGGGATAAATGTTGTCTGGGGGACCTTTGAGGGGTTTTTTTTCCTCTTTTGCACCCTTTTCAGCAATACATTTCCTTATGCCCTACTTGACTGAACAGCAGATCTTGATGTGAAGCATCAGAAGCCAATCTCTGCCACAAAGACAGATACTATAAATGGCCAAAGGTCTGGTTTGGCACCGAGCAAGCCCTGAAATATTATTTTTAAATTGGCATCTATTTTCAGACATGCTTCTTAGGCTGCTGAGAGAGAATTAATGTCACACTGTTGGTGCATTTTGCGAGCTCGAGCTCGGTGCCAGAGCCATCAAACTCCAAAGTTAATGCAAGTCTGAACTAAATGAGCCCAGAGCCAGAGGTTCTGGTTTCTGGCAGGAAAACAAATAAATCTGCAGTGCAAATCTGTTCAAATCCTAGCATCCACCCCCCAGCCAGAAGATGCTGGGAAAGGCTGCTGTGATCCAGGCTCAGTCCCTGGTGTTCAGACCAGCAGCAGCTCTGTGGCCTGGCTTTCGCTGAGAAAACCCAACGAGAAAAACTTCATCTCTCTGAGGAACAGGGTGACAACTGCCTGTGACTGCATCAGGGACAATGCTGTCTTCATCCCAGTGCTGGCTTTGGTCTGTTATCTGTGATCTGTCAGTACAAACCCCAGTCTGGAGCTCAAAATCCACAATTTCTGAAGGCAGGATAACCTTCCCTAAGAGCTGGCTTTTAGGGACAAGACAAACCTCTTACCCCCCCCAGCAGAACCATTAAACCCTTCATTAATCTGCCAAAAGGGACCACTTGTGGCAAAAAGTTTTATGACCCATGGTCAGGCTGGGGAGGGCCACAGGAGAAGGATGCTCAGCAGGCACAGAAAGAAGATCATCAATTAATTATAATTTTTGGTCACTACTTCCACAAGCTGGATTTGAACTGGTGACCTCCAGCAAGAGTATCAGCCCCCTGAGCCCCCCAGTTCCCCTCCATAAAGGCTCTTATTTTACCCAGGGCCCCCACACACATCTCAGCCCTTCCTCTCCCTGTCACCTCACGTCCCAGCACTGACATATGGTTGAACTGATATCCTTCCTCCGCTTCCTTTCTCGTTGCTAAATGTCCAGTAGAATTGCACAAAAGCACCCGACAGGAAAGGTCAAGCTGAGTTTCATGCCTGAGGTCTAGGATTACATCAAATTCTCAACGTTCATCTGTCCTGAGCATCAGGCAAGCACTTCCCAGTTTCAGCCTGGTCACAGCCAAAGGAACAGAAGCGTTTCCACATGGGTTTGCCCAACTCTTGCCTTGAAAAGCCCCATCAGATCATTCCCACATCCCTGTAGGGAGGAGGCTGGATCTGACCCCGCCAGGGCTGCACGTGCAGAGACCTATGGAGCTGCCACAGGCAAAATTAAGATCTGCTAAAACTCTCTGCAGCTCAAGCTTGCAATTCACTACAATATTACTGACTAAAGTAATAAAGCCTGGAAAAGCCTTGAACATTTACAAGCAGCTCCAGGACCGCCTCAGATTCTGCAGACTTGCAATTGAAATCAACATTCAACAAACAAAACAAGTTCTTAAAAAAAAACCAAAACAAAAACAAACAAAAAAACCCCCACTCTTAAAAAAGCACAGGCTTTTGATGAAAATGTTTAGAAGATCTGACACAAAGGGATTTAATCAAAGTCCATGCAGTAATAACACTCTAAACTTATTGATATGCTTAAGTGGCTCCTAAGTATTCCGCAAACATTGATGAGTTTATCTGTACAATCCTCTCATGGATTGAGCTATATCTCTGGGTTAAAACTCCAGATTAAAACTTCCAGATGTCACAAAGCCTCAACTAGAGCCAAGAATTAAGCCCAAGTCTCCAACAAATGCCTTATCCACAGGTAAGGTGGGCTGAGCTGAGCCAGAGATGAGATGCTTTGATCTGCAACGCTTGACTTTTCCCCAGGTGAGACCTTGCCATGCCCACATTTATCTCACTGGCTGAGGTCTCCACAAAATACTTCTCACTGTGACTCCAAAGCAGAAATATTAAGTAATATTGCACCAGCAACACCCATTTCATTTCATTCTCATATCTGCTTCCCTGGCCTTTCCCAGAGGAGGTGTTCCCTCCCTGGCTCCCAAGGGCTCAGCATCCACAGCCCCAGGTTTTAGTTAACCTGGACTGAATTCTCACAGGAGCAATTGAAGTCTCTAAGGTCCTACCTGTGCTTCACCAAAAACCTATTCCCTAAAATAGTTACTCAGATGCTCCTGGGCCCAAAAGCACTGAGATGCAAAGAAAAAAACTGACTGCCTCATTTTTTGCTTCCATGACAAATCAGGTTTTGACCAGTAGCTAAAGCTACTGCTAAGGGTATTCTTGATGAAGAGAATATAATTTAAGCAAGATTACCAGGGTTTATAATAATTAATTCAATCTCCAATGCTATGACCAAGCCACTTGTTTCACCAGCTTCTCCTTCAACACAGGCTGAGCCCAAATCCCATCTTTCCTGCCTCTAGCAGAAGTTGTCCAAGCAAAGCAAGTACGACTAAATGCTGGAGAGAACAAAATCCAGCTTGGTAAGGAAAATGTGGCTGTCATCCCACTTCCCCTTCAACTACCTGGCAGAAACAGGCACTCGCAGGAGCTGCAGTTTTGGGCAGAGTTCACACAGCTGAGACAGAAAAGTTCTCCCACAGGAGTAGGAAAGAAGCAGCAACACATGGAAAACTTCATTTCTGTAACAGGTTTGCTTGCTAATTACTGGGAACAGAGGAAAAACAGCATCAAATCAGAAAATTATGGGACTAAAGGCTGATCCAGAAATATAAAAACAGTGTTACTGTAGCATTAAAGCACCAGTGGACAAGCTTGGATAGCTTGCCAGAGAAAGCAGGGATATCCAACCACTGAGGTAGGTGCACAGGGTTTGTCAGAGAAGGACCTCCCCAAAACAAGGGTCTGGCCCCTCTGAAAGCAACAGACTTGTCCTCAGGAAAATGTGCTGCCTACCCCCTGACTTGGGAGGGACATCCCATCTCCTCATCATCAAAGCTGCATTGCAGCTTGACTATCATTACAGGAAGATCTGACAGCTCTACCTACAAACATCTTCAAGATTGGGAAAAGGATACGAGTTCCTATAGTTATTTTTAAAAACAAAATTAAATCAATGAAATCCTACAGCTTTTAGGCCTGGCAAACTTTGGCTTAAATGTGTAACATCTAAGAGGTGACCAGCCCTTAAAAGAAGGTGTTGTCCTCAGTGGGCAGGGGGATTGAACGAGATGATCTTTAAAGTCTCTTCCAACCCAAACCATTCTACAATTCTCTGAAATCGACAATCCACAGCTTCCTGAAGAAGCCGGGGAGGGAAAAACTGTGGCTACAAAGCAGTGCTAGGGCTGTTCTTCCCATGGCCAGGCATTTCAAACTTGCTTCTGCAAACATGAACAGGTGGGAGTTGTTAGAAATGGTCAGCAGAGCATCACTTGTCGAGTGGCAGCAGATGCTTGTATTACTCAGGCATTGAAAGCAGGGATAGATGCATGGACAAGGCCTGAGCATCCCACAGGTGACTGCTGAAGAACCAGTGCTGTGCATCACTCCAACTAGACAAACATGAAAGAATTAAGATGCAGAATTTTTATATATATTTTCCCTTTTTAGTAGTTTACTACTACCCTGGACATAATTCTGCTCTCAGTCACCTGAGGGAGAGGAGCCACTCAACCCTGCATGGCGGGTTATGAAAACACCCAGCATGCAAGAACAGGGAAAGAGCTAAGGAAAAAAATAAAGCCCTTACACCTTTCACGCACAAAGACTGGTCTGAAAATAAAAATAAAGATGGGCTTGTGAGATTGAGTGTTATTACTTGAACAATGGGTCTAATCCTAGAATGCGCTGAGCACGTCTTGAACCTTTCCCGGCGCCTCCAGCTGGCGTTGGCGCAGTCTGGGATCGAAGGCTGTGCACTCTGCACAAAGAGGAGACGTGGTTCAGGCTTGTCCAAGGGTTTCCATTTTAAGCTCCCACCCCCCTCAACTGATCATTTGCGTATTGATTAAAAAAATATGAGAGTGAGGGAAATCTCAGCCTTCCTCAAAAAGAAAGCCAACAGGGACTCACTTAGGGACCGCCCCCAAATGGGTCAACTTCGGCTTTTCCATAAAAATCATGCAAAAAATAGATAAGAAGTTGTGTAAGAGTAATCCCCTAGCAGCCAGCTCTGGAGGTAGTAAACGAACGTGGGACCTGTTCTGTCAGACAACTAATACACACTGAGCTTCCACTTAAGTCACTGGAAAGAGCTACACATGATTCATACGCTGTGGATACACTGGGAAACTCAAGGCATTGACTTCCAGGGCTCTAGCAGATGAACCCATTCCTAGCAAACAAACGACATTCCAACTCAGGATATTCTATGATTCCATTGCTCAGTTCAGCAGACATGGATCTATTGGCCAAGAGAAAAACAGCAGTAAGAAGGGGAGGTTGCAGTGTCTTTAATCCTCTAAAGAGTCCAGGCAACAAAAAGCACAGAATGGCTGAGGCCAGGCAGATTTCCAGTCCAGCTGGGAAGAGTTAAATGTTTTGCATTTACTTTGGACAAAATTTGCTAAGACAATCTTCCAGAAATCTTTGAAATGAGAAATTAGGCATTTTAAATAAAGATATTTCAGCCAAAGCCCACAAAAAAACCCCCACAACTACATTTAATTCACGTTCTCCTTCCTGAGACTGCAACAGCTGCTAAAATTAGGAGAGTTGTAGCTACAAAATCCACAAAGGAGTTAAGATCTCGGTTATAAGCTTCCCAACCCATTATCACCCATTGTGTGATAAACATCTTCCTAAGTAGGCACTCTCCTTTACCCTCAAGCACCTTCTTTAATTGTGTCTTCAGCTAAAAGCAAATCATCCTGCCTCTTAATATCAGGTTTGATTAAGTTAATCTTGATGTGATATCATGAAATAATATTTACTGCTCTCCAATAATTTATGTAAATAGCTTCCCCTTTCACCCCAGCCGTACGGGATGACAGGTGATTCAGTGCTGCTGCTCCACGCTCACATCTGTGGCCGAGGCAGGCGCTTCTGCAGGGCTCCTGATGGATCGAGCCAGCGTGGTAACAAAACATATGGTCCATCATGAGGATGAAGCCTACCTTCCTCTTTGGCCTCGAAACCCCCAACCTGCTCCACAACTGAACAAACAAACGTTTTCAATTTCTTTTCCCTCAGCAAGTCTTTAAACGTGTATTATTATTGTGTTTAATGTTGTATTTTGCTGTTAAGTAAGGAAAGCCCATCGCACACACCAATACCCAGCTACCACAAGGAGCTTCCAACAGGCTGAGATATTGCTCCTTGCTGACTTGAGCTCGAACCAAGCTCACACCACATCACCACCGCAGCTCCTCACAGATTTAAGAGCAGCCTGAAGTCAGCGCAGACAGCCGAGATAAGGAGGGAGATAGGAGGAACCGCACACGAGTAAATAACCACCTGCAATCACGGGTGACTCGCCAGTGAGGAAGTCCAAGGCAGGCACAAAAACTGCTCAGGGCCTCAGACAGGAGACATGGTACAGCAAAAGGAGCTGACCCCAAACCCACTCTTAGAAGTTGAGGTCTCCGGGGATGCTCGACCCCACCACGGCAGAGCGTGTGCTTCACTTTAACCAAGCTTTAGCAACCTCTGCACTCAGGGTGTGCCTTGGCTGTCAGAAAACATGTCCTTTGGAGACCACCACGTGAGGAGAAGCCCCTCCACCCAAACTGAGGGCTTGTGTGGGGTTGCGATGACCACACAAACAGAGGAAAAGCAGAACAAGGGGTGTTCAAGCAGCAGTCAAAGGTCACTTCTGAGGTGGAAGACCATGACAAGTCTCAGGCTGCATTTACTATCCCACATAACTTCCAGCCCTCTCCCTGCCATGGGAACATCCCCTGCAGCAGTAGTCTCTCCACAGCTCCAAGTGCAGAACCCAAGTTTGCATGATTTTGAATAACACTTCGAATATCATCAAATCAGTGAGAACCACGAATGCTTCCACCTGATCACAACTCTGAATATGCACTAGACTTTTTTTTTTTTTTTGAGCTACATTTTCTGGGCATGCATTTACAAGACAAGGCACTTTGGAGCAGGCACCTATTGACTGGTGGGAGGGTTAGGAAATAGGCCAAAGGGATAGCAGTGTGTTTTTATTCCTCTTGCTTCATCTACTACAGCTCATGTCCTTTCATACCCTCTTTAGAGAGCATTTAAGGCTTGTATAACAATGCCAAAAACCCCAGATCCTTTCTGCACATAAAACACAACGCAGCTGCTGGAAAGGCACTTTCCCTTCTATTACCCTGCTCCTAGTGGAAAGTGCTTCCATGGCTGCCTGTAACTAAGAATTCCAATTAGTGTCCGGCACAGTGATGATGCCTGTGATCGTGAGGAAGAAAGTGAGAGGGGACAGCTGTCCCCTAGAAACCTAGAAACTCGATGGGGATTACCCACTCATTAGTACCAGACCATCGAAACAGCCACCAGATGGTAACAACTTCCAGTCAATAATGTGACATGTTTTGCAATCACCAAATCCCTTTGCAAAAACAGGGCAGGACAAATCTTATCGCCTGAGCACTTGGGCAAACTGGTGGAAAGAGCTGGAGAAGCTTGGCAGCAGCTCCAGGCAGGGTTTGTCCACACTTGCTCAGCCCGGCAGCGATGGGAGGGAGTCAGGCAAGCGTGAGTGGAGCTCTGTGGGATTTGGGATGTTCAGACTTCAGGGAGGACCATGGAGCAATTCTCATTCCTCCCCTCTCGTGCTCTGCTTTCCTCCACAGCAGCAGGAGCTTAAGGACAATTTTTGTCTCTTGAAGAATGTTCTCAGGCCTATGGCTGGATTTTGGTCATTTCACAGTAAATCCAGAGCATCCCTCAACTTCAGTAACTTCTACTGCACAGCAATCTAGCCCTAGGCAAGAAACTGTACATTGGGAATTCTGGCTGCAGGGAAGAGCTGGGCTAGGAAAGGCCAACATCCAGCTCACGCAGAGATTTGCAGTAAAGCATGGTGATCTGTCTTTCTCCCAGCTCAAGATTATTTCTCATCATTGTGAACTTCTCTCAGGCCAGCTGCTTTCAAGTGAATATCCTCCCTTCCTGGTGATCACAAATTAAAGTGGATCACCTGGAATCTAATTGTTCAGAGCAAGTGTTGTCTTCATGAAAGGTCCAGTAATACTGAAACACCATTTAAACAGTACTTAGAAATAAACAGAAGAGAAAGTTTCAGAAAGGCACCTCTGTCATATTTTATTGGGTTTGGGGCTGTTGTTTTCTCCCCTCCTTTTTTTTGTGTAGGGCTAATTTCAGACTTTCTGCATCTCATCTGCACATTGTTGCAGGTTCTGACTTCTGATTTCATTGCAGAAGTGGAGCAACACCCAATAAAGTCAACAGAAAATTTTCCTCAGCATCATGGGGTTTTTGACCCCGTTGGACAATCTTTGTACAAATACAAACCAAGAGCTACTGTCACAAGGCACAGCTATAAGAAGGCTCCCATCAAGTCCACCCAAAACGACCTCTTGGAGAAAGTCAAACATCCATTCCAAAAGGGGTTGTCCCCAACTGAGCTGTGGGGACACCAAGCTCAGATTACCACGAAGGGTGAATGCCAGGTGTCCTCCCAGGTCCAAGCTGCGGAACTCAAACAATATCTTCTACCTGCAAAAAGCAATCGCTGGTAATTTCTACCTGCTGAGATAGAGGGAGAGCCTCCTTGCACTACCCAGGAAAAGGGGGACCTGCCCTTGAGGTGTAAAGTGCTTCTAAAACACCAAAATATCTAAATTTTTCCAGAGCTCTCCTTCAAGAAGCACCCAAGAGCAGAGACAATCCACGGAAAGCAGCTAAAACTTTGCACAGAGAGAGCCTTGAAATCCCCAAATCCACAGACATGCTGCAGAGAACATGAACCTGTCAGCAGAGTCTCAGACTGTCCTGACCCCCTCCCACCTGTACCTGGCTTTTAGTTTCACCCTTCAGAGCTGAAGCTTTGGGCCACTAAAGCTCAGGCTGCATTTTGGGTCCCAGAGCCAGCTCAAGGAAGGTTTAATCCCAGCTCCTTGGGAGCAGAGCAAGGAGCCCCTCGGCTCTCCCTTGCGACACCAGCAGAGTTGCACCACTCGAGACCCCTGACACAGCATGTGTGCCAGACTTTCTTACAGCAGCACCTCCAGGTAGGAAAAAAGGCTCAGGGGCTCAGTCCTAGACACGAGAAGAGGTTGTGTGAGTTAGTGCCCAGCTAGAGCGCACACATCTGACTCGGGTGGTGATGCTGTGAGAGTGAGAGTGCAAATCCAGGAGGTAGAAACCACAGAGGCAAAGGAAACCCGGGGCAGGGAAGAGCCCTAGGGAAGGCCAGGCCGTGCAGGCAGGGCTGGGATCTCGCTCCAGAGCCCTGGGGAAGGCCAGGCCATGCAGGCAGGGCTGGGATCTCGCTCCAGAGCCCTGGGGAAGGCCAGGCCGTGCAGGCAGGGCTGGGATCTCGCTCCAGAGCCCTGGGGAAGGCCAGGCCGTGCAGGCAGGGCTGGGATCTTGCTCCACAGCCCAGAGCCCTAGGGAAGGCCAGGCCGTGCAGGCAGGGCTGGGATCTCTCTCCACAGCCCTTGCAACACTCGGCAGCGCTGCCAGCGCGGCCCCAAGGAAGCCTCGCACCTCCCGCCTTTCACACAGCAAACCATTGCTCGGCAAGCCATTAAACCTCCCGAAAAAAGCCACGGAGCTGCACAAAAGCCTCCTCCTAACAGATGATTTGCACCAGCCCTGCAGTCTCAGCAAGTGACATACCATCATAAAACCCATTCTCATGCTATTACAAAACTCCTCACCAACACCCGCCGCTGCCCTGCTCGGGTTTTATTTGCCACCTTAGCCGAACAAGGAGGGGACGTTCCAGTTGCACAAAATGCAAACGGGGAGCCCTGGGCCATTTTGCCACCCACGCAGTTAATTACACCTTCGACAGCCAGCGAAGGGCTGGGTGTAGAGGATCCAGGCGCTCCCGTGGCTCGCAAGGCACCAAGACTGGCTGACACTGGGAGGCATGTCCCACCAGCACCCGGATCACCACCTGGGCGAGACACCAGTTAATTTCTACAGATTGGGTGTTCATGAGCATTAAAGGAATTCCCTGGGTTTTTTCCCCAGCTCTGAAGCTCACACACACACATGGATTGTGCTTTTTTCCCCCACAGGTTACTTTGAAGCAAACTTGGCAGGTGAAGTTTTCAAGCCTGTGTTGTCAAAGAGGTGAATGCCAGAGGGGTTGGAATTAGGTGGTCTTTAAGGTCATTTCCAATCCAAACCGTTCCACAATTCTGTGAAAGTTATTTTAATGAGAGCCATTCAGATAGTTACAACTAGATTTTGTGATCTCACCATTCACCAAATTCCTCTTCCTTCCCAAGATTCTTCCAGATGGACTTCTTTCTTTCTCAGCCCTACTAGGTTTAAAAGCAGTGCCTGGCATAGAGAAAGAAAAATAATCATTGGCCGGCTACAAATCTAAATTTATGGCACTTTTAGGTTCTGGTTTCAGTGACCAAGTTCCCTTTCACTCAAGTCCTCCTTCTCCAAGTCATTGCTCTCCCAACCATTAACTCAATCTCTGAAAAATTAGGCTTTGTGTTTTCTGTACAGAAATCTCATTCTAAAGAAAGGCCAGCATGCCTCCTTTACAATTTTCTTATACTGTGAATGTGGAGAGCACAGAAGAATTAAGAAAAATGTAAACCTTCCAAATAAAGAGGAGCCTGCTTGATTAGCTGCTAATTGAGAACTACCTAGCTCTTAGGTGGTCTTATTTATTTCTGATAACATGGGGGATACAGGCACACAAAAGGCGTACAAGCTGACCTTGTCAGCTTGGTCTTTTTTCTTTTTTAGTAGTAGCACAGTTGCATTCCACATACATTAATATTATACCCAAGGAAAGGAAAAGACAAGATGAAGTTATCCAGAACTTTTGTCTTGGCTCCTCGCCATGACATCCCAAGGTTGATGTGGGCTTGCTGCCACTGGGCTTGTCCTCTCTGGCAGAGGCTTGGGGAGTGGTGGGAAGAGACGATAGGAGAAGATGGTGTTGGCCACCCTAAGTCTATAATTGACTGACACAGCTGCTTACAGAGCATTACTGCTCCAAGGGGAGTGCTCACAGCAAATCAGGTGACTTGGAGCAGCCCAAAGCACAGGTTTAGGTTCACCACTAAGATTTCCCCATCCTCCTGGTCCCCAGTGACCTGAAGTTCCAGCAGACAGGAGACCCAAGGGGTCGCCCCACATCGCAGACACCCAAATTCCCGAGGTTTAGCACAGCAGGAAAATTTGCCAGACAGACCTACTGGAACCCAGCATCACCCTAAACCATCAGCAGGGGTGGCTGCTGTGGATTCCCACCCTAAAACCCCAGGCTTTACCCTCTGATACACCCTCGCTGCCCCATGACTCCAGATGCTTTGCCTAATACAAGACATTTTGGCTGATAGTTCTCAGTTGACCACACAGTTATTTCCTAGAGTTGTAGGTCAGCATCTTAATTTCTAGGAAAAATCCTAAGAAACAGCGAGGGGGAAGAAGGCCATGGTCTTATAGGCCTCAGTGGGACATTTCCCAGCATGTTTCTACTCCTAGATTTGGTGCCTCACAAAGAAAAGACAGGCCAGCTACTTGAAGGTCCTCAAGCTTTATGCTTGATATATTTTTATTCCCAATCCACCAGGAAAAGGGACTTTTCCTGGGCTGGAATTAGGCACCAGAGTCTTTACCAAAACCATTTCCATGGACTTGTACAAGCAGGCTACCAGCACTGAAGGCAGCAGGTCCCCATCACAAACTACCTCTGTTAGTACTGAAGTCAAAGAAAGTTTTGCCATTATCAAGTCATTTTTAAGCTTCTCTTCATGAGTTACTACTCAAATAACATGGGCCTATATGGGGCAAAATTTAGAGTTTTTATTGGTTGTCAAGAAACAGGCATTCATGTACTAAGTTTCACCATCTAATATCCAGTGTCTCTCTTCAGAGTTAGGATTTATCTCAAGCAAGATCAACACTCAAAATATTATTTCAGCTCCTGCATACAGTTGAGCATGATCCAGTTCCAGTAGAGAGCTTGAAATTCCTGACCTACCCATATTTGCGATGTGTTAAAAATAATCTACAGAAGCATAAATCTGATGGACTGAATTTGGATTTCAATGCAAAGTTATTTAAGAAAAAAATAAACTATCTGAAGAAAACTTCTCTCTTGAGGTAATTCCCCCAGTTCAGCACAGCACCAAGAAAAAGTAATTCATCCCAATTGGAGTTGGGACCCTGTCACAACATCTTGAAACAGATCCAGATCTGTTCCCCCTCTTCTTTGGGGGTGAAAAAATACGGAGTTTTGCTCTGAGCCAGCAGAGAGGAAGGGCAGAGGTAGCTGAGGTGTGAGGTTGCATCTCAGTCCCTGTGAGGAGGAGGAGGTGTTTTGAGTGGGGAGTGCTGCTCCTCAACCACTGCTGAGCTGCCTCGTGGACCTCCATGTGCACACTCACACCACGCATTAAAACACAAAAGTAACATTTTCTCAGACCTCTGGATATTTTACTTCATCTCAGTATCACTTACAGCCACCATAAATCAAGCAGTCCACCCCCTCTCCTTCCCTAATGTTTTATAAACTGCAGAAAGTTGGAGTATTTTTTGGCAAAACAGCCTACATATCCCATAATAAATGCTTCTCCTAATGTCGCTTTATTTTATCAATATTGCCAGACTTCTTAATGGGACTCTAAGCTCCTGACTAACAAAATATATTGTCTGTCATATTCGGTATTTACTTTTCCTGCAAGGAACAATGATGCTCTATCAGCACCAGCGCAGGGTAACAGAGGTCAGAGCCTGTTAATTGGAAAAACACACAGTCTGACCAGCCAGCCCCAGACCCCGATGGATAACCAGCTCACAGCCACCCTTTTTGGGCTTGGGACATCCCCCTGCAAGAGGGGCTCAGGCAGGTGATGCCCCTTTTCTCCCAGGTGGGAAACAACACCCAAAGGATATTTTACAGCACGTTCCATGGATGGGTTTTGGGGGAAGGCAAAAAAAGAAAAAAAAACCCCTCCAGCCAGGGTAGCACAAGGTTGGCTTGCCTTCAGGAAATGCCTGGTTGTATGCAGCAGCTGTGGTGCGAGTAGTACAACAAATTCACTTACTGAATGACAACAGCTTTATTGGCAAGCCAATTCAATTAAAGCCACTGCAACCAACAAAGTCGCAGGCAGCGCTCGCCGCATAACGAGTATGGAATCATGCCTATGTTTCCCCAAGTGCCCTCAGCCCTCCCTGTCCCTCTGCATGAGAGGGAAAGGGATGAATGAATTAGGCTCAGATGATGGTAATTAATGGCTTGGCTGTCAGAGAGGCATTTTGTCGGCCCAGTGGTTGAAAGCTCCATATTAGAGATGAAGCCCCAGCACTGCTCAGACAGGGCAGCCCTCCTGCCAGCACCGTGGGGCAGTGCTGGGCAGCATTGATCAGCCTGGCCTGCTATTGATAGGTAAATAATACATTCATTTTTCACCTTCTCAAAACACGTCCGCTGGGCTCCAGTTATAGGAGTCCTGACGCGAGCTTATTAAGAAAAAAGTACCCTTAATGCTAAACACAAAACAAATATTCTTATGAAATATACATAATAATTCATTTTAGCCTTCAGTAAAATAGATAAAATCTGGAAATTTTTTTTTCTAAACACTAAAACTTTGCTTCCTAAGGCAACATTTAAGACCTCTCCTGCACATGCATGCGTGAGTTGATATGATTTTCCACCATCACTGAAATTACCCAGGTTTCGTTATTTTCTGAACCATGACAAATATTTAAGTGGTGCTGCCCAGCTAAAATGTCAGGGGTACTGCTTTCCCCAAAATTTCGGTAAGGGAAGAAAATGAGTTTTAAGTCTCACATATTTTGCAAAACTTCTCTCATTCGCTCATTTATGAATAAGCTTTCAAAAAGAGAAAAAAAAAAAAAGAGTACTGAAAGCTTCTGGGCAAACCCCTTGAAGCCACGGGGAGTTTTGGTGACACGGCAGTGGGGTCAGAGCAGGCCAGCACATAACCCTGCACATCCATGGGCACATGTCCCACCTGGAGCAAGCCCAGCTTTTCTCCTGGGCTGGTGGTACCCACAGCCACCCTTCCCAGCATCCCCCTTGCTACAAAGGGCACCCAGGCCTCATTAATTCTAATTTTTCTTTCCATGGGAAGAAGAAACCCTATACAGATTCCTTCCTGCTCTCTTTGCCTCCTCCTCACTTCCAAAAACCCAAAACTAGCTTGACAGCCCCAAACCCCACATCCCTTTTTAACCTGGAGCAGAGACAAATTGAATTCAAAGCAGTGACCAGGAAGCACAGAGTGTTCTGGACCTTTCCTCAAGTTTTTTGTTATGAAATAAAATCCCCTCTTTTCAGAGCACACCAGTGTAATTTGCCTGACTGCTTCCCGTGTCAGAGTGACCAATACTTTTCTGCGCCTCTGGGAATGTAAAACCGAAGAAAACATCACTCATTTGGACATTCATTATGTGACTCGTTATTGTACATTAAACATTTGTATCCTTAAAATAATGGCCTCGCTTTTACCAGCCACAAGATCCCCACTTCTCCCTTCAGCTCAAAGATGAGGGCGTCACCACAGCTCCAGAGGGGTGACACCCAACACTTAGGGACCATCCCTCTAAGCGGAAAACATCCCTGCTTTGTTTGTGCTGCAGAAAAAGAGGTGCCTTTTCATTTCCAGACAGCATTTCAATATTCATTAAGCAGCAGCCTAATGGCACAATCCTTAATCGCTCCAACAAGGACTGATGAGTGCGGCTCTGGGTCCGCAGGAGTCAAGGATGATGTTTTAATGGATAAGCCTTTATCTTGCCATCCCGGCTGCTGGAGTTACTCAGAAGCTAAAGCCTGGTCCCCTGTGCCACAGATGGAAGGGAAGAAGATGGGGTAGCCAAAATAATTTCTAGATTCCCTCACATTCCTCCAAGGTAACACTACCAGCTTCACCCGGAGCTGCCACTGGCCACAGCAGGATCATGGTGGATGAATCCAGGCTGTGCCAGCTGGGTGGACAGCAGGATGGACACCTAACAGTGCACAGCCATGCCGGCCTGGGGGGTGACACATTCCCTCAGAGAGGCAATCCTCAGACAGGCTTGCAGGAGGCCATGGCTGCCACCAGGCATTTTCAAACCAGTCCGGCCAGTTGTGGCGTGGCTTTGCCAAGAAATGCATAAAGCTGACCTTTGCTCCCCTTCAGAGGGGAGGAGGGTGGTTTGTGAGGGAGACACAACAGGACTCTGGTGGCCTCGAGTACGAGGTGATGCAACCCCACCAAAGGACAGGGAGAGCCATGAAGCCTGGAGACAGATCCTTGTGTCCCAAGAGACCTGGGTTGAGCTCTGCACCACGGAGGCCCAGACACGCCCCTGGATAAGCTTCCCCACTGCTTATGTGAGGAGGAAAATGGATGAAAAGGTGTCCCCTGGGCCGAGTGTTCTGACTGGACACAAGCCCAGTTGGGGAGGGGTGCATGTGTGAAGGAAATAACAGGACCAGCACATCCTGCATTTTCTTTCACCCACCACAGTCACAGGCAGCACCAGCCATGGGCATTCCCCAGCTCCAAATCCTCCTGCCCACCTCCCTCCAGCCCCATCCTGTACAGGGAGACCATTTCAACAGCAAAGTCCAGCAATTTGACACAGCCTGGTCTTCAGTCACCACATTTGCTTCTGCAACTTCCCTGCTGCTTCCCCAAGGCAAAGAGGAATCAACCTGTGGTGTCATCCCTGACTCACCACCAAGGGAAACACCAGGCACGGCACAAAGCTGCACATCAGAGAGGCTGAGCAGTCACTCCCTCTCGGCACTTACAAGAGACACTGATGTCTCCAAGCATTACAGTTTGGCAATTTTTTTTTTTTTTAGTTTATCAACACTTAGGGGCCACCAGTGAACTTCAAACTCCCAAGATAAACCTGCCAGAAACTTAAAATGTTCTGCCTGCCGCAGCATTAAGGTACAGCCTTTCCCAGAAACAGGACTTTCAAGTATAGAGAAGAAAATAAAAGTATTTCTACTCAGAAAAACAGAGCAACACATCTTCTCACAATGCATAGCTCAGCTCAGAGCATGCCTGCAGCTCTAGAGCTGCCTTCAAAACAGCACAGCACTCCTAACACCCAGAGTATTTCTCTTGCCCAGATGAAGGGCTCAGCTGAGCCTTCAGTGCCAGTGAGCAGAGAGGCTTTCCAAAAACCTAATGCACAGCCCACACTAAGCTCTCCCCTCTGGCACCCGTGGGAGAAGGAGTGTGATATCACAGGTACTGCAGATGCCATTCCGTGGGCACAGGGAGCTCCTCAGGAGATAACCCCTATCTGCAAAGAGCTGGGATCTCAGAGACAGGAGTGCTTTGAAGATACAGGAACCACTCACCTGCCCCACGGAGAGCAGTTCCCTGGTGAACGTCCCGTCCTTCCCATTGGGAAAAAAATCCACAGTGATCACGTAGATGAGGCTCAGCATGGTGCCCAAGGGAAGTCCAACTGGAAGCACCTCACAAAAGTCTCCATCTTCTCTGTGCTCCCAAAGCAGCACAGCTTTGCTTCCCCACGGCCAGAGCTTGCTGGATACTCACAGAAAGCTGGCACTTTTAAGCACCAAACTCGCACAACCCCAGGAGGAGTCGGAGCCCAAAAACGTTCTTTTCTGTGCCAGATAAATTACAAATGAAGACCACAGGCAGTGCCTCTCAGGTCCAGGCCAAGAAGCAAAGCCAGCTGAGGTGCAAGCAGGAGGCCGCACTGGGCAGAGCAGACAAGGCTGATACCCCAGCTGGTGCCAGCACATCAAACAACACAGGGGACGCCCAGAACGTCCAGAAAGCATCAAGGCAAACCCCAAAACTTGCTGTTAGCTGCCCCTTTACGAGCTGCAGAGGACACTCAGGACATCCAGCCAGCACCAAGGCAGAGCACAAAGCTCGCTGTTAGCCGTGCCTTCATGAGGGGCTCCCAATCAGCCTAACGAGGGACACCTGGAAAAGGGCGGTGAGCAATTAGCGAGGGGCAGCACAGCCACGGCTGAAGGTCATTAGCACCCCTGGCCGAGCAGGGCAGCCCTCAAGGCTTTCTGACGGCCTGGGACAATGAGTGGCTGGATACTGAAGGACGGAGCCTCATCTCTTGTGCCCTCTCCATCTCTGTCCCCAGAGCAGCTCTGCCCAGCAGCTCTCAGCTGCTCCTACCCAGGCTCCTTGGGTGGCTTCTGCCTCATCCCTGGAGTTGTTGGAGGAGCCTGTGAGCTGCAGCCAGCTCTGCCCTCACAGGTCAGCCCCGGTGGGACAGTGAAGTCCCAGCAAGTGCTGGTGTCACCCTTGGCTCATCCCCCACCACTGAGCACATTCAGTCTCACTGATACTCTCCTAATGGAGACAGCATTCTCCACAAATTTCCCAGTTAAAATCATTCAGGAGTAGCTGTGTTTCGGGGACATGAACTCTCTTTTTCCTGCTGAAGGTGACTGCATGGCACACTGGTCCTTGTCTTCATACCCAGTAGAAATTCTTGCAGAAAAGCTTTGCAGAGCACAGACTTGAGCTGAGCAGTAGGGAGGATAGACTCCTTCAATCCAGAATTTACAAAGATCCCCAACAATTCTGGTTTTTGAACCATCAGCACTGGTTTTTCAAATAAATGTGATATGCTAGGAGCTCCCAGGAGTCCTGAGGCGCAGCACCACAGGCTGAGCATCGCCGCCCCACCTCTTGTGCAACCACCAGGTTTCAACAGCACAAAATTTCGGTGGAAGGTCACCAAGAAGCCCTCAGTGCTCACCTCTAATTGAAAGAGACCTCTCCTGAGCTCAGTTAAGGGAAAGTGGACATCCCACATTGGCTTCAGAGGCCTTTTCTTCCTCCTCCCTGCCCCTGTGTTTCTCCCTGTGCTCCTGTGTAGCCCATGGCCCCAGCACCTAATTATACATAAACTAGACATCCTCTCTTCTTCTAAAACAGAAAATACACAAAATACACCTGCTTTAATCAGAGTTTAAATTAATTTAGGACTCTGAAATTATATTTGGTATTAAGAGGCATTGCCAAACTAAAACTCCTCGGCCTTTTGGCAACCCTGAAAAGAGATGGGGGGGGGAAAGCCATGCTGAGGAAAAGGTAATTTTTTCCACCAAACTGCCAAATTATCCCTTAACATAAAGCCTTAAACAACATTGGTCAGGAGGGAGCAGCTCACCAGGCTGGCTCCTCCACTCCCTGGATTTGGCAGGGGCTGCTTTCCAAGAGCCCCATGGTTAACCATGGCAGGCTGAGCGTCCACGGGACACAGCCAAAATACCCCCATCATTAACTACAGGTTAATCTCATTTACTGCAGCTCTGTTGTTCCAAGATTCTCAGACAAAGGCTAAATTCAAGAAAACTTAAAAAGAAACAGATCTTCAGAGCCGATTTATTGTTAATGCAATTAGGATGAGGGAGAGAATCTAATTACCAAGGACTCTCACTTCTTCCCCCCCACAAGCTGACTTAAAGAGGAAGTTCCCAGTGTAGTAACTACTTTCTGGTTTACTTTACTTCTTAGCACAGCAGTTGTTGAAATAGCTTCAGTGTTTTCTCAGCCACATTTTTATGTCAATAAAAGAAGGGATGAGACAATTTGGACACGTCAGAGGGGAGGAGAGAGGTGTAAAAAGTAAAGGCACTAGCTTGAAAAAAAAAACCCACCCCCAAAATGTTTCAGGGGAATTAAAAATGCACCTGAGGCTGCAGCATGGTGGAGGAGAGGCCAGAAGAACAGGTCATGCATGTGGCTGTCCCCCCCACTTCGCAGAAGCACGCGTAGGAAAGCACTGCTGGAGTGCCAGGATGGTTTGCCCTTGGGCCTATCCCATGCAGATAAGTAATCCTGACGGGAGCCAGTAGCACAAATCCTTGTGTTTAGCCCAGCTTGGTGGCATGAGGTCTTTAATCTGCAGCAAGGGGGTACCAGGAGGGGCAGTGGGCAGTGGGCAGGCTGCGAGTCCAGCACTGACAGGCTGGAGCCAAGGCAATTAAAGCACATTAATAATAATAGTAACACAAATGCAAAGCAGCTGCTGAGCTGCACACCCTCCCAGCCACCCCAAACTCCTGCACCGAGCACCTCGACCATCCATTGCAAAAGATTCCTGCAATTCCGAGAAATATGGTGTGTGCATCATTAATTACTGCTTATTATTTATCTCTTCACAAAGCCTTGACCT
Source organism: Vireo altiloquus (assembly GCA_013396875.1). NCBI lineage: Eukaryota > Metazoa > Chordata > Aves > Passeriformes > Vireonidae > Vireo > Vireo altiloquus. The sequence goes on along the minus strand of VZRF01011084.1, from coordinate 1,184,548 downwards.
CCAATTCTTGAAAGATTTCCCTGTGTGTCATAAAGATACTCTCAATCTGGCATTTTTATGAGTCTGAGTGTGGCAATGAGTGTGTAAAAGTGTGAGTCCATTCCCATCCCTTATGTAGCCCATGAAGAGGGAGGAAAAGCCTTGGGGGCCCACTGACCTCCTTGGAGAGTGGTTGTGGGGGGTGAGTGGGGAGAAGAAGAGCGAGGATGCTGAGCAGAGGACCAGGGTGGGATGCAGACGATAGACAAACATGCATCTCCAGCAGCCCCAACTCTTCTTTGCTCGTCCACTGGACAAAAGCAGGGCAGGAGAGCTTGACACTGCTCGCAGCAAAACAGAACAGATAAAAACTCCAAACATGCAACACGACACCTTAAAAGCATTCCCACAGCCCTTTGCCAATCCACCTAAATCCTGACCTTGAAGAAAACATCCTGCCTTGTCCCTGGCTCTGGCAGGTCATGCTGAAACCTGCCGAGCAGTGTGGGGAGAAGGGCCCCGGCCACAGGGGCTCCCGGTGGGAGGAGCAGCACATCCCAGCTGGAGCCATTGGCAAAGATCATCCCCTTCCTGGCTGCACCTCCCTGCCCAAGGAGGACTCACCTCTACCTTCTCACTGCAGTGCAAGAAGCAACGTTAACATTTAAAAAACCAGTAGGATCAAGAATTTCCAGGATTCCCACTGATTTTGAGGCTGCTCACTGATTTTGAGGCTTCCTACTTAAATGTACCTCAGTGTGACTCTTCCTTTAAAGAAGAAGAATACTGGGATGCACGAAAGGAGAACTGAGCAGGCCCTGGTCTGCAGACAGCTCTGCTGCTCTGGCCCCAGGGCCAGGGGTTACTGGGGCAGGTGAAAAGTCAGAGCTTGCGCCAGGCTCATGGTAAGGTGTGAGGGAGGAATGAAGAGAAGCACCCCTGGAAAGACATCTGGCACCAAGCAGGACCTCTGCCACAGTCTTTAAACAAAACCAAACCAACAAACCAAACCAACAACTTACCTGGAAAGATTCCCACCTCGGCGGGATGTATCCAGGAGCGCCTGTAACCAGGTACGAGGCAGGCACTTGTGTTGCTGCAAATCAATAATTCCGTATTTCCCAACTCCGTATTCCCAGCCACCCTAACACACACAGCGAGTATGCTCCAGCTGCAGTCCAGCCACACCAGGAGCCATCTCTGGAGGGATGGAGAGCCAGATACTGGGCATCACTCCATCCTGGATAAACCCTCCCTGCAGCCTCTCCAGAGCATTCCCAGTGATGGAGAATCCCAGCTCCTGGGAGAGGCCAACTCTCCACTGGTGCTAATGCCTGAGCCTTTCTGGTGGTGCAAACATCAGCGTGCAAGGGGTGTGAGACAAACACACCACCTGCTCCCAAAAGCTGAAGGCTTTCCAGGGACAAAACACAAGCACAAAGGGACACTGGGGATTTGGGTTGTTTTTATTTATTTTTTTTATAAAGCAAGGTGCTGCATGATACGGAACACTCTTCCCAAGGGCTGCCAAAGCCACGCACGGGCACAAACCTCCATTTAATCTCCCGGGGAGGTTTTACAACCCTTTCCCAGCTCGCTCACCAGCCCTGTTTTCCTACACGTCGCCCCTTATCTGCACCCGGCCGCTGGAGAGCAGCTCCGGGATGCAGAAACGCGGCTGTTCCTCTCCGCTCCGCAATTGCCAACCGCAGGGAAGGGCATCCTTCCCCATTTCACAGCTCCGGGGCTGCGGAACCACAACTGCCTTCCTTCCCGGCGGCGATAGCGGGGCCGGAGCCGCGGCACAGGGAGGATTTCCCCCGTGCAGATGTTCGTCCCCGCCGCCCACGCCGCGGTTTCGCGGGGACAGCCTGGGGGACCTGATAAAGCAGCCGGCCTCGAAGGATTTATGAGGCTCCTGCTCCTAAAAATCGGCGGGAAGGGGAGGTTTAAGGGGTGCAAGGCGAGCTGGGAATGGCGTGGAAAAGTTATCCACCGGGGTTTGTCCACGGGCTTTATATTGCTGTGATATTTATTCTTGAACTTCCCACAAAATTCACCTTGGAAATGACGAGTGAAAGTCTCATCACTCCGCAGCCAGGTGATTTTCACTGGCCACATGATGCTCCAGGTTTTCCTATGCAGATTCGGGAGGAGGTGGGGGAAAAACACTACTAAACTACCTCTTCTTATAGATCTGTGGACCGTGGTATGCCCTGCTCTGTCAGAAAAGGTTGGTCTGTTGCTGGTTTTTGAGGGTTTTTAATGGGTGTTTAATACTCTGTGCAACAAGTGCTGAGCCCCCTCAGTGTGCCTGGCCAGCAAAGCCCCATAAATATTCCCAGGCTAAGTAACCCATGGCCTCATACGGCTGCCCAGATGGACCACTGGCCCTGTTAGCTGCTGAATTTATGATTCTTAAACAAAATAAAAGACTACATTTTTTTTGTTTAGGGCCCTCAAAGCAAGGAGTCTTTCTCAGGGCCCAACCAGCCCAGTGCCTTGACACAAGCATTACCCACCACTATTTTATGGTCTTTGCTGCTTTAAGAAGCAGCAATATTCCTTGTAAACAGTGCTTTGGAAAGAGTATTTGATTGTCAGAAAGAGGATAAGGAGGCGGCCTTGGGATGAGAAACAAGTTTCAAAGCACAGCAGAGACCCTGTCCAAGTTCAGCCTTTGGGGTGCAGCTGGAGACTGGGGTTTGCCTCAACAGATTAAAAACCCTGTTATTTCATGCCCTGAAGCCCAGGCAGCAGCTGAGGTGGAGGAACAGAGCCTGACCCCAAAGTCGAGCTGCAGAACCCCCATCCCATCCCAGTTTCATGCCCACAATTAGGAGAGATGCTCTCCAACGCCACAAAATAAATAAAATCCCCGGGTTTCAAATGAACCTATTTACCTGGTCTCGCTATTTTACTCAGCCTGTGACCCCTGCACATTATTTAGGAGACCAGCACAATGCCCCTCTGAAAAGCAATCTTCCAGGGCAGAGCTTTTTGTTTTATTTTCTACATTTGAAAAGACAATTCCAGGCTCCGGATGGCTCCGGTTTGCAGGAGGCTGAACTGGCCCTTTTGTCTTTAAGGATGTGAAACGAGGGTGCCACATTTTCTGTGCTTTTTTGAACAAGTCCTGGCCTTTCAACCCTAAAGCTGGATGGAGAGTGGGCCTGCATTCGGAGGCTCTCGTTTTTATTTGTCCCAGCTGTCCCCACCTTGCATGTCAAGTCCTTCTCCTGGCTCGAGACTTTAACCTCCAGCATGTGACAACCAGCAAGGACAGGGCCAAGGGCAGTGATTACACCATCTTCCAACTTCAGAGGGGAGGAAAAAAAAGAAAATAACTTTAAAAGGTTCCGGGAAACAAGAAATGGCCAGGAAAACCAAACTCAGCAGATAAGGCTAAGCCTCAAATCACTCCCGTTGTGAAGAAGTGCCACAAGCAAAGCACCCAGAAGTCTCGTGGCCCCTTTGCCACTGGATGTTTTCTGTAACCAGCAGCGCTGTCAGCAACATCATGGCAGCCCAGGAGGAGATGCAACACCGAGGGCAGGGAGTGGGTTGTCCAGAAAATCCCAACACAGCAGAGATGGGGCAGCGGCCCAGTGCTTGTCCTCGACCCACAGGGCACCAGTGTCAGAGCAGAGATGCACAGGGACCCAGCCAGCTGCTCTGCTGATGAAACCCTTAAAAACACAGCCCAGGGCAGGTTCTGGCCCTGTTTCACACCACTGAAACCCCACTGCAATGCTGCTGCCTTTAACCGTGGGCTCCCCATCCCAACCCAGTGTGAATGCATCCTCTCCTGCCCCCCGTCAGCACCAGCTCCTTCCTCCCACACCCAAACCACTGCTCAGCATCCTCAACTCTGCCTCCAGCAGCTCCTTCACGGCCTGACTTACTTTCTTCTTTTTTATTTTAAGTACACAGCACAAAAAACCACACACAGGCCAACTTCAGAGATATTCCCACTAGAAAAATTAAATACTCATAATGCTTTTTTAAAGTGAATTGGGCCCCTTAATTTGCATCTTATAATAAGGATGTTATCGTACTGGTTTATGGCTCAGCTCTTTAGTTTCTATCTCTCAGGGGCTAGATTTCCCCTCATGAGTTCAATAGATGTCTGTGAACTAATGTAATTTTTTAAAAGGCTTTTCTTCTGTATTAACATTACAACCTTTATGACTTAAAGGTTTTCCTTGCCGGAGCGTGGGGTGTGTTGGAATTCCAGAGCCAGGCTCAGTACTTTCTAGAGAGGATGCTGCAGCCTGGGGTTAATCCTGGGCAGAGGGTGGGAACCATCCTCACCTCCCCACACCGAGCCCAGCTCTCCAGCTCTTACATTTAGCTTAATTATAAAACATTGTCACTCGAATATTAAAATAATGTTTAATACACAGAAGGGAATAAGCCAGTCCTGAAAAACGCATAATTTCCCTGCACCTGCCCTGCTCCTCGCATGCAATGAGCTCTGTTCTTTTCCTCCCTCAGCAATGCTGGGAATACACTTCCAAGAGCTTTTAGAAAGCGTTTGAAAGCCGGGGGGAGCTTCCCCCATCTCCGCACCTTCCAGCAGCGCCCATCCTCTGATCCGCTCGCCCTCGGGAGGCGGAGCAAGGCCAGGGTGGGATCTGTCCTTCCAGCCCCACGTCTGAGCAGCAGCACCCGGGTCTGCAGGAGAGGAAAAACAACAACAACTTGCCTAAATCCCAGAGGACGTTTTTAAACTTGCCCGAATTAGGGCCCAGGGGCGGATGCTCGGCGTTTCCAAACAGCCCGGCTCCGAAAGTGCTCAAACACGCCGCGAGTAGGAGCGATGTCGAAAATGCCAGCCCCTGCTTTAATGTACCCCGGGATCATTCATCACCTCCACACCTTATTTTATATTGCCAGGCTCTGCTTTAAATAAGCTGGTTTTTTTTCCTTTCCCCTCCCCTTTAATCACTACAGCTGCAGAAGGTGCTGTCTCTTTACCAGGGGAGAGAGAGAAGAGGAAAAAAAAGTAAGAAAAACAGCTAAAGGGGGATTTTAGGCAACAAAAAAAGCCAACGGGAGCAGCCAGGTGCAGAGCAGCTCCCAAAGGGATGTTCCTCCCTGAAGCCTCCAAACGGAAAAGCCAAAGCCCAGGGGAGTGTGCCAGGCAGGGAGCAGGGAAAAGGTCTGTTGGAAGGAGAGCATTAATAAATGAGTTTTATCCATGGTGGAATTAGGGGTGCAGGCAGGGACCCCACTGCCCACCAGCAAGGGGTTTCATGGACACAAGCCATGGAGCAAGGGCTGCCAGAGGACACCCTCAGCCCACAGGGAAGGGGGACAGGAGTGTCACAGCCACTGGGCTCTGCTTGCCGATGCAGAGCTGCAGGAGGAGGTCAGGGAAAGGACAGACACTCAAAGAGAGAAAAGGTTTATTTAAGGCTCCATCCCCTGCTCACTCCCTGCCCAGAGTGTCCCGGGTTTCCAAGGGCAGGGCTATCTAAAGAGGGATCTGGCACCCCTGTAGGCACTACGAGCACAGATACAGATACTCAGGAAGCAAATTCAAAGCCCCATTTTCTGCTGCCTGCAGGTGTCTGTCACAGGAGGCCCCTGGCCACCACCACCTTCACCCAACCTGTCACGCACAGATCCAGAGAAACCCGAGGGAAAGGGTTAAGCAGCCTGTGGATGCTCTGCCTGCGCATTCCCCACCTGGAGTGGCTGCACTCACAACTGGGAACCATTAAAGGTTTAGCATGAGCTGGTGCAGGTGGTGGAGCTTTTGGCTCTGGGCTCTTTGACACACTGGGCTTGGCAAGCTCTGGGCATCATCTGCCAGACTGCAGGGACGACCCAGGGCCGCTCCCCTGTCAAGGGGACCCTGCCACTGGGGTCGACCCCTCATCAGCTCTGTGAGGTCAGGCAGGGGCCTTACTGCTCCATCTAAACCTCCTCACTGAGGTAAAACTCCTGCCCAAGCCTTTGGGGGTGTTAGGCTGAGCCACGCCGTGCCAGGGGAGGAGGGGAGGTCCAAAGGCACCACCTTCCTGATGCCATTTAAATTGGGATGCTGTAAAACGTGAAAATAACTTGAAAGGCAGTAGCCCCGTTTTATTAATAGCAAGTATTTATTAGCCTCCTTGATTTACAGTACGTTTCTGAAAGTCATCAGTCCATCACATTCTTCAGCACAGGGGCTGAGGTGTTTTTCTTGGTCAACACAAAATGGAATATAGATCCGAATATGAGAAGCCAAATACAACCTTCATTTTGCATGCACATATCCCACCGACGGGAGGCCCGTAAACGAGTCCTGTATAGCCCTTAGACACATGCAGACATTGGGGGAGAGCTGAGAGCTTCTGTACATCACCACTGGAAACCTGGAGGGTCACAGACACGGCCAGGGAAGAGCCGTCAGGGCTGGACCAACCTTGGAAAGTGTCACGGCACACACGCCCCGGCCACCAAGCAAAGGTGGGAATCCACCTCGCCTGGGTTTTGCTAGGAGAAACCACCTGCCCATCCATCCACCTCACTGCAGGATTTGATGCTCACGCTGCACAGGCACCTCCACCCACCTGTTACCATCCCCAGTCCCAGATTTTGCCCTTCCTCCTGCCCTCACTGTGGGGTTTTGCCTGCCCAGCCCACGGCACTCTGCCCACAGAGCCGCAGCCGAGCCGGCATTCCCAGGGATCGCATCGTGCTCATTACGGGAGGCCAGGAGAAATTAAATTGGGGCCCACTGGTTCTGCCATCTGAACTTCATCACTGCTAAAGACGCCAATAAAAGTAATAGCAACAACGAACAAGCCTCTACCAGATGTGTAACTCTATCCAGTGAGATTAAGGAGTAAGGGCCAGATTTGGGGCTTAGGGGTTTTATTTTGTTGTTGTTCTGCCCCCTGCAACTCCATCTTTCCTTGGGAATAACTGATTACTTGGACCCCTGTAGAAGATGAATGCCAAGAGGGTGGTTTGGGGGGGATAATTGGGATGGAGGGGAAACAATGTTTGACTTGTAGCAGATACGACACACAACTGAATGAGGATGCCTGAAATGGGAACACTGGGTGGGAGGAGAAGCAGAGAGTAAGAAAAGAAGGAAATGAGGCACCACTCTCATTTCTGAGGGCCGGGGATGTTCAGCTCACTCCTCAGTAAGACTTTATAGTGGGGTCAGGTGAAACACCACAGCAGAGCAGGGAGCCCTGGAACAGCAGTGATGTTTAGCAGGTCCTCCCCCTCACTGCCAAAAATCCACAGGTAAAGGCTCACTCCAAGTCTCACCAGCACCCAGACAGCTCAAACACACACAAGATGGGAGATGCAAACCCAAAGGAATGGCTAAAGATGGTAAAATAACCTCCAGCAGCCCAAGAAAGATGGAGGGAAGCTCCACCTTCCCCCAAGTCCATTGCCAGCCACCAACACCACGATGCTGCCACTGTGGGACCCAACACAAAGCTGGGGTTGAAACAAAACACACAGAGTTTGGCAGTTTTGCTTGGAAACTCACTCACAAAATCTGCTTTCAGATCCCTTCTGAGGAGAGGTCTTGCGTCTCATAAAAGTCCACAGCCGAGATGCATCACGAATCCAAAATTTACATTATTTTGAAAGCAAAATTTAAGCTAGACTTCACAAAAGGCTTGACCTTCACTGCATTTTAGTGTCAGGAAAAGTGTGCTTAGAAATCAAACACAGCACAGTCAGGTCATCTCCAAGTCTGAGAGCAGCTTTTTAAACCCAAAACCTCAAAGCTCAGCCAGGTGATTCCCAGGAATCTTGTTCATCTTATCTTGCTCCCCTTGGACTGGGAAGGAGAACATTTATCTTTTGTTTATCATCAGCTCCAAAACTTTAGGAGCTTTGTTTTTTCAGTAAAGACCAACCACACTTAATTTCCAATTTGGATGTGCAGACCAACACCTGGAGAATATGCTAAAACACAAAACCCCTGGGAAGATTGCCCCTCTTGCACCAAAACCACACCAACCTCCAGCTTTGAGGCTAACAGGTTCCCAACCCTCCCCTCACAGGAAATCTAAGACCCTTACTAATTGGCAGAAACTCATTAAGCTGCTGGTGATCCCAAGCACAGACACACAGCAAAGGGACTCAGCCAAATCCTGGTCAGACAAAAAGAGGACCCTAATGACACCCTTAATTAAAGCACACAGCCTCCTCAGGTCACCCAGGGCAGTGGAAACCCTTTGGAATCTCCACCAGACCTGGTGCTGAGGCTGTCCTGGTTGGAGCAGGAGCAGGGCTGGCAGCCAGGGAGTGGAGCCCCATGGATTGCAAGGGGCTCAGCACAGACACGGCACCTGTGTGCAACTTTAAGGCAACACCCATTCTGAAGATGTTTCAAAGTCCTAAGAGTGGGGGGAGAGTTTAACAACTGTATTAAAAAATAAGACATTTTAAAGACTATTTCACTGCATCTCCAGCACTTCAGGTATCACTTCTGTGCTTGGCAGAACCCATTCAGCCCTCCCCGCTTTGTTGTTTACTGCTTTTCCTGGGAGAAACCCCTGCCCTCATGCTGCCTGCTAAAGGAGAGACAAGACATAGCCAGAGAAAGCAGATCCCACCACATTTGTTCCATCAGGCAGAGCAGCAAAACCACAACCAGCTACCCCAGAAGACATCCATGAAAACTGAGTTCAGCCTGTGCTCACACAAAGCAGAGAGCAGACACCCCAAGAAGGAGCCTGCTCACTGGAACCCCTTTTAAAGCAGCTTCCCAGCTGCCCTGGGCCACACCTGCTGTAGGTATGGACCAGGTGAGCCCTGATTTGCAGCCTAGAGAAATGAGCAGAGCAACCCCCTTTGCAGTAAATAACTTAATTAGCCCTGATCTGACACAGCTGCCTGGAGCAGAGATCCCAGGGCAGGAGTGGGTGTCTGACTCCCCACCACTGGTGTGCTCACAATCAATCGGGTGCTTAATCCAACAGGATTCACCCTTCCAAGGCTCAAACACCCCTTAGGAGCAGACAGAAAGGTGGCAGCACAGGCTGGGATAGGAAGACCCTTTAAAAACATCCCCTAATGATAAAAAGAGGTGAGTCTGTGCGCAGACTTTAGGGTAGTTTGCCCTCCAAGACCAAATCACCGTAAAAGAAGCAGCAGGAGCTCCCTTTGTGTCCCTGTGCACCAAGTCCTCCAAGCTCCTAGTGTGGCACCCCTTGGAGATGCTCCCGCTGCCCTCCCCAGACAAATTGCAAGGTACCAAAGTGTCTGTGCTTGTGCTGTGCCCAGGCCACCACCAGAACCACAGCCTGGGGTTTTAAACAACAGAAGAGCAACCACCGCTCATGGAAAAGGCAACATCGTTTTCCCTATGGCAGTTTCACCAGGAGACAGTCACCCCAAGTGAGGGTCTCGCTCAGATTGGAAGGAAGGAGATGAATAAACCAGAAGTGAGATTGAAGTTAATACACAGAGTCAATAAATCCATTGTGCCTTTCCCCACAACTCGGCTCCATCCCGCTGATCCCGGCAGCCCGACACGGCCAGCCAGCCACTCCACTCGCTACCCAGCTGGCTTCTTTCACCAAATAAGGTCCATTCCCACTCATCAGCACAGGCATGAGCAGCTACAGCCTATAAATCCCATCAGAGACAGCACAAAGCTCACACATAACCCATCTTCTGTTCAGCAAAGCGCCTGGGCCCCAAACCAGGAGGCTCCTTGGGTGGGTGCTCAGCACCGAGCAAGGGACGAGCATAACTGGCAGGCAGGAAAGCTCCTACCCCTGCTGCAAAGTCTGGGAAACACCGGGACAACAACCTGACAGCAGCTCCTCCAGCTCAGGGCAGGGCTCTGCATCCCCTGCTCTGACAGCATCTCCATAGCACCACTATCGCTCCTCCCGAAACCTGCGCTGGCCTCACTTCTCCTCGCACGGACGCGAGCGGACGTCACGGATCCCAGCAGCCCCAAAGTACGTAGCTCAACAGCAGAAATGCAACACGACAGCTGGCATTCATCAAGGAGGGGCGGGTGAAGCAGGAGAGCAGGGAGAGCTCCCCCCTTTCAGCACCACCAGAGGCCGGAGGGGGCTCAGCACCGCTCGGGGTGCCCAGCCCTAAGCCCCACTCCTGGCCCAGCTCTGTCCCTCGGGGCCAGGCAGCCCCCGGTGCCAACACCATCCCCAGTGAAAACTCAGCACTTGCTTTTCTGCAGCCGGTACGGGAACACAAAGTCACACCAGCCGTCTGGCCCTTGTTAGCATTAAAAATTAAAGACAGAGCAAACAAAACCTAAAGCTCCAACATTTATTATGGCAATTTCCCACCCACCCACAGACCTACACTGTGTTTTGCTTTATTTTTAATTCATCACATCAGATGTGCCTCCCGAGGAATGGCACGTTGCAGGGATAACCAACAGGCCGGGTTGTCCATGAGAGCAAGACAGTCTTTTCCATGGGGAAAGGAGCCAGTCGAAGCCATCATTAAGCCCTTGACCTTGGTGGGTGGGTTTTTTTCGTTTGTTTGTTTTTAGAAAATGAAAAAAGAAACGAATGAACAAAAAAAGCCCCCAAAAAACCAGAAAACCAACCCCAAAGAAGTGTTGTACTCTATTACAAAATATAAATACGATAGTCTTGCAGACAGGAGGAGCCCGGGGAGCGCTGCCTTCGGCGGGTGACTCCTCAGGCTCTCCCGGGGACGCGGCGAGCCAGCAGGACAGAGGCCACCTCCGGACGCCGAGACGCCGCCGGCTGCTCGCCCCAGCTTCACCTCCTTTCAGAATTTAAGTGCTCTTGAACTTCCATCCGAAAACTGCCAGACATCCGGGGCTCCCTGGGCGCTGCGCCAGCTGGGGGGGTACGCCGCACCTACAGAGAGCATGGGGACAGAGGAGAGAACAGGTGTGACATGGCCCACGGTGTGAGTCATTCCCTCATCCTACTTCTCCTTTTGTCTCTTTTTTTGTCTCTAACAACCAGGACACCCAGCTGCCACTAAGGGACACGGCAGGACGGAGCCCTTCCTCTCTCAGGCCATGCTCTCACATCCGGCATCCTTGGCACCAGGCAGGAAGCACAGGGATCATTTAGGAAGAAAAGCCTCTGGATTTTACCAGGCAAGGACCAAGCCAGCCTGTCTTGCAAATCTCCTCCTACTCTTTCCCAAACCCTCATGGGCTTCCCCCTGGGTGCTGAAGGCCCTCCTAAAGCCATCAGTACTGTTCACACGGCACACGGCAGGTGGTTCATGGAGGCCTTTTCCCGACTCCCGGCACGGAGGGTATCGCACACCATGGAAGTGTGCATGGCAGCAGCAAAGCTCAAGCTGCACAGCCCCAGCCCACGCCCAGCAAACCCATCGACTCCAGCAGCAAGGCATGGGGCACTGGGACAGCCATCATTCCCGGCTCCAAGCACCTGCTCCAGGTTGATCACCCAGCACCACGCTACCCACGCCACAGGCTAAGGGCTGCGCTGGTGGCAAGGCTGGCACATCATCAACACACCCCTCAAAATCCACCTTGGCAGCCCAACGGGGAGCTGGTTTCTATGGAATTTACCTCATTAACACTTAAAAGAGTGGTGAAAGGGCTACTACACGTGAGCTGCCATCAGGACTTAGTAACCAGCTCCTTCCTAGGCCAGATCTTCACTGGGTGTTAACTGGAGCGTCTCCTCTGAAGTCAAGAGCACCACGCCTGACTTCCCTCCGGGGAGGGCTTGTTGCTGCTGCTGTCTGAGCCCAACAGTTTCCAGGCTAATATTAAGACTTCCAAGGCAGCCAAGAGCAGCACAGCCATCCCGGCCACAAGCACAACACCACTGCAAAGCTTAAGTCCTGCAAAGGGGCACAAAACCTTGGGGTTTCCCCACGCCTCCTGCCCCTCCTGCATCCCTGTGGCTCACTGGAAACCAGCACCCGAGCGTCTGGGCTCGAGGAGCAGAAGCTCTTCGGCAGCTCTGGCAAAGAGCCCTCCAGGCAGTATCACTCTCTCCTAGTCAATACTACAATTTGTCCACGCATCCGTCAAAAGTGGGTCTCAACCTTTATTGGAGGAAAAAAGAGAAGGAGGGATCTAAAAGAGCAGCTGGTATCTCTTTTCTGTTTGGTACAAACTCTGCACTTAGATAAACTCCCAAAACTGAATCTCATCAGATACGCCACAGCCTCCTGAATGTCAAGCAAAGACATGATACCATTATTCCAGTATTATCTCAGCCCTTGGAAACATAATAAATATGAAACATCTGTAGTCTAAATTCTGGGTACGGTTTCAGCGCCTTCATTACATTAATCATTCAATTTGGAGGAGATTAGACACGAAAGGGTCTATGCCATAAAACCATGTTCCTCCTCAAAAGCTGACAGGGCTTGAGATTTTAACAATAGAGGCACTGTTGCCCAAATATCACTTATTCCTAGAGACATCTTTTTGCACAGAAACAGGAGAAGCTTCCGGGGAGCGCAGGTCACACACGCACGGGATGCCAAGGCAGCTCGAGAGCACACGGTGGGGCCTGGGACATCCACGCCCTGACCCAACAAACTTCAGTGGGTTTGTCACACCACTGACTTATTGCCTCTGGCAGAAGAACACCACGCTGGTGAACATCTGCCTTGGTGTCGCGGTGACAGCGCATTGCCAGCCAGGGTTCGGACAATTCCTCCTTACAGCAGGAGCTGCTTCTCCCGCAGCTCCTTCCTCCGAACCACCGCCCCTGCCCTGTGTGCCACGCGGCGCCCGCCGGGCTCGTTCAGCTCTGGGAACCCTGGAAAATTTAGCTTTGGGAAACCTGTGAATCACACGCATCGCTGTGCCACTTAATAAAGAAGTCAATTGTTTGCTTTCCACTGGTTAATCTTGTAGCAGCACAGGTCTGCCTAGTGATGCCTGTATATGGATATATGCAGATGCCTGTCCAGATGCTTTTATATATGGTTATTTTGTAAGTAAAATACAGAACAGGGAAAGGCAGCAGGATGATGACCACCGTAGGACCGAAACAGGGTGCAGTGAAAGACAGCCAGGCTACGCTCAACCCGAGCCCTCTAAGAAACACCTCCACCGTGATCTCAACAGCCAGCAATAAAAATAGGGACAGGGAGGGAGAGAGCGGACTCCGTACAGGTATTTCATGGCACGGGATCAAAAGATGTGTCATCTAGGCAGCTGCAAAGTGCATCCCTGTGGACACTGGCCCTCCAGGGAACAGCCAGTGTCCATGCCTGTCACCTCGAGTCCAGCAGGGGCTGGACTCTGCCTCCCCTCCGCTGTGCTAGGGATCCCTCTGGCACAACTCCAGCTCCAGCTAGTGGGTACCAGCCTGCTGAAGGGGAGCGCAGCTCGGGGGGCACTGCTGGCACCTTTCCAGCCCTCCTGCACTCTCATCCCACTAGCCCAGACAACAAAATCTTCATTCCTCCTCTTCCAGGATTAAAATGGAGCTTTACTGCATTCTTTTCAAATCTATCTTAGAAAAGGAATAATTTTTTTTCTTTAGATCGGTATTTCTGTCTTTTTTTAAAAATTCCAAACCTCCCCTTCAGAAGGCGCCGGGCAAAATACAGGCAACAAACGATGCCATCACAAGAAGACGACAGAACAACTGGAAGGTTTTACAGAAATCAAAAAAAAAGGAAAATAAAAAAAAAAAGTATTAAATCCATTACACTAGGAACAGCAAGAGACAATATCACAGCGGTACGTGCTTTAATAAAGTAAAGAGATGCTGCAACATGCAGTATTTGTCAAACTGACAACATATACAGACCCCTAAGGGGGGGGGGCAGGGGGGACCTGAACTCCGGATTTTAGAGACAATGCAAAGAAACCTGCAATTCCCACCAAAAAAATAATAATTAAAAAAAAATAAAAAAAAAATAAAAATCAAAGCCCGGGGAGAAAAGAAGGAAGCTCCCAGCTGCAGGCGGGAGCGGGGCTGGGAGCTGTGGGCTGGGGTCAGTGCGATCCCGGGAGAAATCTCTGTGCCCCCCGAGGGAAATCAGCTCCTGCCCACACGGCCGCGTGTGCCAGCGGCTGATTCCAGCCCCGTGCCCGAGGGCAGCCGGGGATGGGGGAGCGCCGGGGGCTGCGGGGTTTGCTCACCTCTTGTGCCACACATTTGCCAAACGGGGAGGGAAGTCCCTGCCGCAGACCGAGGGAAGGCCGGGGCGCCGCAGGCTATCGCCGTGAGGGGGTCACGGCTCACTCCTCAGCTAGAGGGGGGGGAAAAATCCCAAAGCTACGGGTCCAGACTGCAAACACTTCCCACTGGCCGGAAAGTGAACTCCTTAGCCCAAAAATCCTCTTCCGGGGCAGAGGGGGCTGATTTAAGGCCAAGCTGGGTGTGGGGCGATCCCTGGGGCCCGGAGCCCCCCAGAACGCCCCTGCGTGGGACCTTCCCCTACAGCCTGCTGCTGGAAGCCACCTACAGCGTGTGTCAAATGAGGACACCAGAAGCTGACACTGTGTACTTTAAGGTTTTTTTTTTATTTTTTCAATAAAGGGACAAAATGGGTGTATGAACAGGATAATGCAGACAACTGCCAAAAAAACACAGACAGTGGTTTTTCCAATAGAACTTAACAAAGACCAGAAACAAATACAATAAAAAGCCAGGTTGTAATGACCTTTGGTCATCCAAATAATAAAAAAAAAAAAAATTAAAAAAAAAATTAAAAAAAATCCCCCCCCCCAAAAAAAAAACCCAAAGAAAAATAAAAGATCAAATTAAGTGCCTCTGTTTTGAACAGAGCACATAAGCAATAATAAATAGTGACTCCCATAGTAAAAGATAAAATTTCAAGTTACGACAAACAGCTTTCATTACAGGAATAGAAAAGGCCAATAACAAAATATTCTGCATTGCCATTTACAAAAAGTATTGACTCAAGCGGGCTTTCTCTTTAATATGCTTTGCATATGAAATTCTTTCCAATCTAAATATAAAGCACCATTTAGTTTTTGGCAATGAAAAAAACTGCAAAACGGTTTTTTCTTTTCTTTTTTTTTTTTTTTCCTTTTTTTTTAGCTTTTTTTTTTTCTTTCTTTCTTTTCTTTCTTTTCTTTCTTTCTTTTACTGCATATGAAGTTAAGATGCTGGAATGTCGGGTGATAGAAGGAAAGGGACATAAAGCACACTACATAACAAACCAACGTTATTAGCTTGCAGTACTGCATACAGTATGGCAGCAGGAAAAAAGAACGAAAAAAGATATGTACACCCCTCTGTGACGGCCAGCAGCGTGACATCGGAACAGGTTTCCCCCAGAGGGCCATTATATGGCCTCGGATCTGTACAATGTCACACCTTTTTTGTCTTTTTGTCTTTTTTCTTTTTTTTGAAACATACAAATAATTTGCACTATATTATCCTGCCAAATTAAAAAAATATACTGTGGCAGCCTGTGGTTTTTTTTTTTTTTCCACTACCAAAAAAGGTACATCGATACCTTTTGAGAGAACAAGCAACAGTTAAAAATACAAGCTTCAATATAAATACTATAGTGCCTACACTAGATGAACATTTAATTCAAATACCATTCTAGAAATACAGAAAAAAGAGACCATAAATGTGTTTTAGCATAGGAATCAACATGAGTGTGCATTTTCCTATATTTAAGTACTATATAATCTTAAACCTTTCCCCAATGCATGTTTTTATACAACCTGAAGAGCTGTGTATATCCAAGGCATAGAATTTCCACTACCATTTTAAAATGAGTAACAAGTCTTGTACATCACCAAGACGATGAACCCTAAAATACAGTTTCCCCCTAAACATTATGAAGTGTTGTGGTTTTTTTTTTTTCTTTTTCTTCCTTAAAAAAATTTTCTTAACATTTATATTTAAAAAAAGGTTTTGTGGTGGTTTTTTTTTTTTTAAATCCTTTTCTTTTGTACAAAAAAAAAAAAAATCCTTGCACTGTAGGAGTGAAAGCAATCATTCATTTTATGTGAGTGTAGAGTCTGTTTCCATTCACAGCGCTGTAATGTCGCGTCCGAGAAGATAAGCTCATTAGTCAAGTAAATGGCTGGCAAAGTTTGTGGGGTTTTGTGTTGTTGGTTTTTTTTTTTTTTTATGCTCATCAATGTGTGTTCAATTTTTATTTTTTTTATTTTTTTTTTTTCCTTTTCAGAATTCTTGCAACTTTTCCCTTAAAGTATAGACCTGTAAACTGGGAAAATTGTACAGTGCACTTAATTGTCCTATCTGAGCAGTCTTATTTTATACTCAACCTCTGTACCTTTGATTAAAGAAAAGATACAGACATCACAGGCAGAGTCAAGTGCTATTTGAACACCAACCGGGGCGGGCGCTAGCTTAGGAACAAAACAAAGAATCCTCTTCCACGTCAACACAAATAGCACACAGAGGATGGGGAAAAAAAAAAATGAAGGACAACTTTTAGGGAGCACAGACAGATACTGCTACTCTTTTGCTCTTTTTCCTCTTTTTTTTTTTTTTTTATTTNTTTTTTTTTTTTAATTTTCTGTTACTTCTTCCAAAGCGTCCCATTAAAGGCAAGTCTTAAGAGTTCATAGTTAATCACCACTGTGTCGATATTAGCTTATACACCTGTTCTAGTTTTAAATGGCAAACAGTACCACATTGTGCTAATAAATCACAATTTATTTATCTTTTTGCTCCTCTATCTGTTACACTCGGTAAAATATTATTGCCAGTCTTTATTTTATTTTTTATACGGTATACACGAGGTCTTAAAAGTTTGTAATTTGATTGTCATCTTGACAACCAAGTGGCTCCGGATTTATTTGTTTTGGTGCCAGAATCAATAAAAGATATTATTAAAAGTAAATATCTTCGTAAAACAGATTTCCTTTATTGTGTGTTT
>VZRF01011084.1:1121368-1165272 GCA_013396875.1 Vireo altiloquus | reverse complement strand
TTTTTTTTTTTTTTTTTTTTTTTTCCCTCCCCCCCCTCCTCTCCTCTTTTTTCCTTTTTTTTTTTTTTTCCTTTTTTCTTTTTTTTTTTTTTCCCGAACGGAATTGGAAACAGCGACGTGTTTGCTCAGCAACTAATCAGGGACAATTTAAAAACAGCCATAACATACCATACATGCTGTCTAATCCAAAAATTAAAAANCACAACATGTAAATTATTGCACAAGAGAAAGGCTCAAAGTTTGCGTAAAATGCAATAGTATTGCCCCGATACAGATCATGCATTCAAACGGTGAGAACAAAAAGAAAATAAACAGGGTGTGCTGGTGACAAGCACTTTCCAAATATCCTTAGCTTCCATGACTTCCATCACAAGGGACTAGAAAACCTCTACGGGGATGCGGGATGGGTTAGGGACGGGGGTGGATGGGGGAGGGGGGGGTACGAATATACCTCTATTCAGTTTTTATCTCGTTATTCAAGACTCGATCACTGTGCCATTTTTTCATGTGTTTCTCCAGGGTACTGTACACGCTAAAAGGCATCTTACAAATCTCGCATTTGTAAACGTCCTTTCCCACCTGCCCGTGTGTTTTCATGTGCCGGGTGAGCTTGCTACTCTGGGCGCAGGCGTAGTTGCAAAGCTCACACTTATACGGCCTCTCGCCCGTGTGGCTCCGTCTGTGGACGGTGAGATTACTACAGTTCTTGAAGACCTTCCCACAGTACTCACAAGTGTCGCTGCGTCTGCCCTCTTTTGAGCTGGGCCTGCCAGGGCCCGGGCCACTAATATGGGGGGTGCTCCCTCCGCTTCCCGTGCCGCTGCGGCCTGAGATCCCTCCGTCCAGCTCGCCCGGCGGCGTGGAGAAGCGCAGGCTGCCGTTCTCCGAGGAGTGCTCGGAGGAGGAGGCGAAGGGCGATTGTCGGGAGTCGCCGAAGCTGAGGAAGGGGTCCTTCAGCTGCCGGGAGGCAGCGTAGCCCGCCAGCCACTGGGAGTAAACGTTCTCGGTGTTGGGCATGGCGGCGGCCGGCAGGTCGAACTCCTTCTCCAGCTTGATGCGTTTGGAGAAGGGGCTCAGGGAGCTGGGGCTACCCAGCAGCAGCTTTTTGGACAGGCCTCCCGAGGCGGACTCCCCCGGGGAGCAGCCCCGGCCGTTGACGGCCCCCTCGTCGATGCGGTCGGACTCGCCGGCCACCGAGTCTTCGTCGCAAGTGTCCCTGTGCACCTCGGGCTCGGCGAGGTGGCCCCGCTTGTGTTTCTCCCCCAGGACCTGGTGGAAGGCCTCGCTGAAGTGCTGCATGGAGCTCAAGACCATGCCCTGCATGACTTCCGGCATTGACCGGCCCTCCTCGCCAGCCCGCGAGTTGTTCTCGTGGTGACGGGTCGCCTCCAGGCTCATCCCGAAGCCATAGTCCGGCCTGTCGCTCTCGTTCAAGTCCTCCTCCTCTTCCTCCTCCTCTTCCTCCTCTTCCTCCTCCTCCTCCTCCTCTTCCTCATCCCCGTTCTCAGGGATCATGTTGGGGTCATTCTCACTCTTGAACTTGGCCACCACGGACTTGAGGGCGCTGCTGGCGCTGCCCACGAGGTCGCTGGTGCCCGGCTCAGGGGAGCTGGCGGTGGAGAGCCCATCGTCCGACTTCACTGTCATGGGGGAGGACTTGTGCATGTGGGTCTTCATGTGGCGCTTCAGCTTGCTGGCCTGCGTGCAGGCGTGGTCGCAGAGGTTGCACTTGTAGGGCTTCTCCCCCGTGTGGCTCCGGCGGTGGACCACCAGGTTGCTCTGAAACTTAAAGGTCTTCCCGCAGAACTCGCATGACTTGGACTTCATGGGGGGCTGGGAGGGAGGAGGAGCAGACTGCAGAGGAGGAAGGGGCGGCGTGGCCAGGAACGGGGGCTTGCTGCCGGGCTGGAAGGGCTGCAGCAACCTTTGCATAGGGCTGGGCCGGCTCGGGGACAAGGGTGGGCTGGAGGTGTTGCCGGCCAGCTCCCGCAGCCTCCGGGAGAAATCCATAGCCGGGGGCTCCATCGCCATGGGGTTCAGTCGCAGCACCCTGTCAAAGGCACTAGGGTGATGGGTGGCCAGAGCCATTTCTTCCGCACCCAGGCGCTCAATGCGATGCGGATCCAAATGGTGCCTCGGGGGAGGGCTAAAGAGGGGCGGCGTGGGTGGGAAACGCCCTTCTCCCAGCCCCGATGCCTCCCTCGAGACTGAGCCGGGTATTCTGAGCAGGTTAAAAGGGTTATTGTCTGCAATGTGAATCCCGTGGAGAGGTGGCTGGGAAGGGCACTCTGCACCTAGTCCTGTTGGGATACCAACCCGTGGCGTCAGGGGGCTGCCGTGCTCGCTTTCTAGGTAGATCCGTAAGCCGTGCGTGTTCTGTGCGTGCTGCAAGAGGAACCAGGCGCTGTTGAAAGGCTGTTTACAAGTCGTACACGTGTAGCTGCTGGGCTCGTCTTTACCTGCAAAATAACACAACAAGCAGCGTCAATCTCCGGCCGTCCAGCGGCGAGCAAGCGCTCACCTCCCCGCCTAACCTCCTCTCCTCCTCCGGGACACTCAGCTGGGAGCTGGCAAAGGGACATCCCAGCTGAGGGACATGCAGGGGACATGGATGGGAAGAGGTAAGGGGCACAGTGGGGACATCCAAACCCATGCCAAGCACATCCACCTCCACCCACCATGCCCAGCTCTGGGTTCAAAACTGAACCATGCTGGGTAACCACAGCATAGAACAAGCTAAGAAAAGTAAGAGACGTTAAAGTCAATCAATGCCAGCTCCAACTCAACAGACTTTATGTTGCAAGAGGCTGCTAACATTTAGAGTGGGGGTAAATAAATATGTAAATAAATATATAGAGATAAATAAATATTAAATAAATAAATCCCCTTCTGAAAAGCACTCCACATAGACCAATTCAAAGCATCACAAATGCCAGCAAGCTGGGCATCAACATGTTTTTAGTCTCCTACTTATTTGGAGACTAACAATGCGTACAAAATTAGAGATCAACTTTTGCTCCTTAGCAGAGATTCACCTCTGGGGCAAGGAAAAGATCCAAAATAAAAAGGGAAGGAGAAAAAAAAAAAAAAAAATCGAGCATGGGACAGGGAAAGGGGAAGACAGAGAGAGAGGCAGCTCCGCCAGGGAAAGAGCTGGAGGGTGGCCAGGAGGCCTGGCCGAGCGCCCTGCCGGAGCCGCATTATTTCTCTCGCGCTGAAAAGAAGCTGAGGATGGTAAATGCCACTTTGGCAAGTAGCGAGCTAACTCTATTTCATGATAATTTATTTTTGGAGATAACACGGACATTATAAAAGAGCAACCAACTAATAAATAACTAAACAAAAAGCCGGCTAATAATGACAGCAGAAAGCAGCCCCTTCTAATATATGGCAAAACAAGGGGGATGAATAACTTTTTGAGGGCCGCCCGCGAGGGAAGAGTGGCGTGAGATACGGCAAAGGTGAGGGTGCCTTTATTGATCACTGGGATTTTGTGAATAATTCACTTCCACCCCCATATGGATGCTTTTTGCTTAACGCTGGTAAACCAAAGCTGGAGCTAAGAGAAGGATATAAATTCATTTCCAGCCTTGTTCAGCAGTTCTCACAGGGCTGTTGTTTAGTGATATTTTAACAAATAAAAATAATGTTGAGGTTTGCTGAGAGATAAACCAGGAGCCCTCCAAGGGCATCAGCACTTGGGGTGGTACCGGCCTTCACATATTCCTGCCTGGACCCAACATTTGCATCCCAAGGAATCTGCTCCTTAGGCATCTTTCTTGGGTAAACTGTCTGCACTGAGAGTTGCTCCCATGAGGTTTCCCCTACTTGCCTAATATAAAGAAAAAGAAGATCTAAAAAAACCAAAAATTGCAAATTAGGAAAGGGAACATCGCTTTATCTGCGCTCATCTTGTTTCCCATCTCACAGGGGAGGAAAAGCATCATGTGGGCATTTTCCTCCTCGAAGATCTAGGGATACAGGACAGAGTTAGGCATCTTTACTGTCCCTTCCAGCCCAAACCTATTCTGTGATCCTATGAGTTCCAGCACTGGCTGTACTGCTCCATCCCAGCTTCCCTCCCTGCCTCCCGGCTCTGCCGCTATTCTACGTTTTGCCTGAGAAGCTGAATCAGGCAAGCAAAGAGCTTCAATCGTCTCCAGCAGGCATTTAACACTTTAATCACTTTAAAAGCCCTTGGAATAATATTTAACATTTCATCCTGAAGCCGGTGTTGGAATAAAATGCACTGTGGTGTTTAGTATGTGGCAGGCATGTGAGCACAGATAAATACTTAAATCTGCTGAAATTAGAGGGAAATTCAATTGGACTTTCACATTCCTATGCTCATTTGTGAGCTCGGGGGAAAAAAAAAAATTATCTTGCTTCACCATAATGAAGTGGAAGTTTTTAACACCACGATAGGAGCTAACAACGAAACACTACCTCGCCTCTCTACCTTATAGATCAGGTCAGAGAAAATAGCATTTTATCTTATAATGAGGATACAACATTGAGCGTTTGCTACCACATTTTAGTATTCCCATCAACTAGATATTCTAGATCATAAGGGCAGCTCGTGTAATCATAATGTCAATGAGAAGGGCTGTTACGACTGAGACTAAAGATTACATGGAAAAAGCTGCTTTGAAACTGGTAATTATTACCAGTCCACTAATAGCAAATGATGCATTACAGTTTCACCGTATAATCTGTATTTCACTCAGCTCCAGCCAGTGCGGCCTTATTATATTACAGCGCTCACAAATTCTAAATTCCTAAGCTACAGTCATCAATAAATGTGTTACTTGCCATAATTTGCAAAATTACTTTGTTCATAACATCTTCGACTGTTATAAAGACTGGAATTGATTTCCTGCGTGGCAAAATTAGGGCCACATTGATTTAGTGGAGTGTAAAATGTAAGATTATTCTTCATGTGCTTGCCTGAAAAACAAGTTTTCAATTCACTGTCCATGTTTGGTAATCAAGATAATAATTTACATTTAAAATCATGTTTATGTACAGAACTTCCCTAAACAACCCAACATTTTCAAGGGAGCAATGTAAAAGCAGGCAATAAAACAAAGGAGCGAAACAGTTAAAATCCACCAGCCATTTGTCTCCACCTCCTGCTCTGAAGAGACATGATTTCTAATTTGTCTATTAGTGCTTGATTAATTATGAAGGCTATTGACTGACCATATCACCACCTAGAGATACGTTCCAGTCTGATGCAGCCTTGCCAAACTGCAAAAACTATGGCACTAATCCACAGCAACAAGACAGGTCCTTAGACTGCCGCGGCAATCCCTGCGTTTGGAAGGTACTTGCCTTCCCCTGCTCCCATCCCACCATCACCACCACCACAGGTTCTCTGGGACACCATTTGGGTCCCCTCAAGAGTCAGATGGGATTGCAGGACCTGAAGGCTGTATCCACTGATGTATCCCAGCTGTGGGCCAGCCCTGTCCACACAGCCTTCCTAGCTAACGCATATGGACAAGACCACAGGCAAGCAAGGTGGGTCTCGTAGCAGGGAGATGCAGTAGCCGGTGCTGGCCAAGGACAGAGCTAGAGAAGGTCCCACAGGGCTCTTTGTGCCTCATCATCCACCAGGACAATGTGATGGGATATGTCATCCATTGTGGTGCCACTGGGGCTTTCAGCTGATTTCCAAAAGTGAGGAGTCACCACTGAACCAGCCCTCCTTGGCCATCAGCAGCAGGGCTGGAGCTCACATCCTTGGCTACTTCTCATTCAGGAATTGGAGGCTGAAAAGGCACCCCCAGCTCTCACCCTCTGACCTTCCCTGCAGTACGTGCCACTCTGTGACCAACACAGTGTCTTTCAGTAAAGCACGACCTCCTCCAGCCCTGCAAACTGTGAGGCAGAGCACAAAATCCCAGTGAAATGTATTCAAACCAGCTCAGCAGACAGGGAGAGCACCCACTGCTTGCCACCACAGTCAGTCACACTCACAGATGGGTACTGGGATACACTTGAACTTTTCTGGCTCTAATTTCTTCCTGTTCTCTTTATATTTTGAGGTTTTTTGTGGTTGAAACACGGAAAAGCTCTTGATACACAATGGGCCCCCTCATGCACACCAAGGTGTTCTTTGTGAAATCAAGGCACACTTTAAAATCCAGTTATTTTTCCATCCTGAGGCCAGCCCTTCAGCCCTTCTTATCCTGGCATCTTGCTAGGAAGGACCTTATTTTCCTCCCAGCCTCCCAGAGAGCTGCTGCCTTCCAGGGCACTGCACCCAGCTCTGTAAGCACAGCCCCAATTCCACTGTTCCAGCCAAGGACCACAGCAGGCTGGACCCAAAGTCTTCTCAACACACCCATCCTGACAGTCTTTCCAGACCACCCCATTAACCTGCCCCTCTTGCTTTGCACCCACCTTTTTTTTTAAGCACAAGGACAATCAAGCAGAATATTAATTTCTAAATCACCAACAAAGCACTTACCACCACTGAGGCCCCCACCAGCAGCTGCTGAGCTCTCTAGCTAAGCCCCCCCCATTCCCAAATCTGTTGGCCAGCTCTGCATCACCTGTGCTAGCAGTACCACCTAGTGCAACGTCACAGCCCTGTGCAGAGTCTATTTCATCTACATTTATCAACCAAAGTTGTCATCTAGAAGAATGAAATCAGGTTTATTTGACAAGATCTATATCCCATAAATCTAGGCTGAGTGGCACGAATTATATTTCTATCCTTTAATTCTTTATCAATTGAATCTTATGTTGGTTCTTCCATTATTTTGCCCAGAAGAGAGAAGCAAAGGGTTGCCAACTCTCCCACATTACCCTGACCATCTCTTGACAGCATCTTCCCAGTTCATAAGCTTTTTTAAAAACCAGCATCACATGTCAACTCTTCAGGGTTCCTTGAGTGCAAATTTTCAGCGCCTTTTTATTTAAATATATTTCTCTCCATTGAAGGAAAAAAATTTTTTCTCTCTCCTCATATAAAACCCCCTCCTGGCTATTAATGAGCTAGAAAAAAACATCATCACCCACCTATGATACAGAAACACAACACGGCTGCTCTACAGGTCTACAGGAGAAATATTTATCAAAAAATTTCTACCTTCTACCTACTGCTTCTTCCATTTATCCCTTCCTTCTTCTCCAGAATCCTGAGAAGCTCTCTCTCCTTCTCTTCCCATTGGTGCCAGACACAAGTTTTCCTCGGCATCTTCAGCTCCCCTGACCCGCTCTCTACCCACCATGGTTTCTCACTGCGATTGATTGCTATCCATTTTCCATTTTTTTAATTGTCATATATTGATTTTTTTAATATCTAATTGCTGTTCTCATCTCATCACTGAAGCGAGTGAAGTGGGTTTTGGACTGGGGCCAAAGTTGCCCTCTCCTTCCTGGACAGCTCATCAACTCTTTACAAATAGCTTCCAATTACCATTCGCATTTTTGTGTGTACATTTTTCCTCCCAGTCAATTTCACTGCTCATTTTCCTCCTACTTGGAAAATTACCCCTGTAGGAGAATTACATGGGGATACTATGACCCAAATACAAACCTGGGGCCAAGATGACACCTGACTGGCCTCACCCAGCGAAGCATCAACCACCATTACATTTTTATTCCTTCTCTATATCCTGGATGGCAAAAGACCAGTGATGAGATACAGCATTTCACTATAGCACAAATGTCCAGTGTTTCTGAAGTTACTGGCTCCTGCTTAAAAAAAAAGCAGCAGAACAGCTCTTGCCTGCCATGCCCCCAGAAGAAGTGACTTAACCAGTGACACACGAGTGACAGATTTAGCTTCTGATCCGCAAAATGTTAACAAATGAGCGGGATGGATATTGGCATTTGAGTGCCTTTAAGGGCAGTTGGCACAATTACTCAGTAAAATATGAAGAGATGGCTGCTTTCAGCATTATGAGGTTTTTTTTTCTATTAAGGAAAAGCTGGCGCTTCTGTACTGTGCTCACAGATACACCCGGCGAGCTCTGAGTCCGAGCCGGAGCAAGCCAACAACTCCAGGCACAATAGAGCTGGCTCCGAGCAAGAAGGCACAGCCATGTCCACAGCCACCAGCAGCAAAGCCAGACAAGATGCTGGGGAGAAGACCAGCTGGGAGGAGAAGCTGTCAGCTAGATGCCACTGCTGGGAGGGAAGAAAAAAAAAAAATTTTAAAAAAAAGCATTTCTGGAGCTAGGCGTGCAAGTTCAGGCACTGCCAAGTGAGTAATGGAATAATCTGCATGCCTGTGCCAATGTGCTTTGGAAGGGCTTCCTTAGTTTCTCAAAAGTCAGGGCTGGATCCAGGAAAAATGCTTGCTGGACACAGCGCATGCAGCATCCTCTGGGTGCACCTAACCAGGCCCGTGGCACAGGATGCTTTTTGGGGAAGGAGTCCCAGCTTAAGGAGCAGGATATTAAACACAAGGTGTGTTTTACCCCAGGGCACTGCAGGGGCTGCACACAAACACGGAGCATTAGAGACACCCCAGTTTTCCCGGTGTTTTCCCAAACAAACCGGCAGCGTAAGCAGTGACTGCGCACGTGCCAATGGTGTTTGCAAGGATTTCATTCACAGCTGCAGATTTACTCCCTCAGAGAAATCCCCAAGCCAGAGAAATCTCCAAGCAGACCTGGATGTGGCCCTCGCTGCCTGGATGGCACAGGCCTCGTTCTCAGCAGCATCGCTCCACAAACCAGCACCACAGGCCTTGGTGGCTTTGCTCCTGTGTTCTCCCTCACCTTCCCAAGAAACCTGCATGTGTAAGCAAAGCCAAGGAGTCCTTACCAGGCTTCCTGCACCTACAGGGCACATAGACACCTTTCTCTATCAAACAGCAAAGACAGAAGTTAAAACTGTCTCAAACACATGCAACCTGCAGGAAGCATCCCCCTCTATTCTGCACCAATCATGGGTGATACAGCCTGAGCCAAACCGAGGAACTTCTTTATTCAGCTTTAATGTCAAATGACTGCTTGATTTTTGGACTGATAAATTCAGAGTTGTTATGGTATTTAAAGGGGGGAAGAAAAAAAATTGAGTTAATTGTTACCACTTGTACTTGATTCAGTTCTCCATCTGGCTTGTCAAATNTTTTTTTTTTTTTTCCCCCTCTCGCTCTCTCTTTTGGAAATCCATACTGTTGAAATTCCTTTCAACTGCAAACTTGTGAAGTGAAACAGTTGGGACACAGGAACTGTCTCAGGGCTGGGAGATAAGCAGGTCCAGCTCTATTCCTGCAGCAGCCACTTCCCCCTCGGTAAGGAAGAGCTACTTTGGCGTGACTCACCTTCTCCTGGTAACATCAGTTCAGAAGGGAAACTCTAACTGTCCAAATGTATTTTTTCCTTCCTGCACTAATTCCCTCTCCTGATCCCTTGGATTGCCAAAGGTGGGGGATTAACCTGGTCCATCATTAACCAGTCCTAAGTAGCTGTTGGCACTGGGAGCATCAGCACCACCACTGCTGCTCTCACAACAACTGGAATAATACTAAATAACAGCAGTAGCTGCATTTGTGTACAACAGGGTACTTCCTCTCTAACCTTTTTTCTTTATCATGAGAGGAACCAGATTAAAAAACACTGAAAAAGGAAAATATCCCCAAAAATCTGAAGGAAGTGATGTAGTATTGCTTGTAAAACAGGAAATAGCAGGCCTGTTCTGCCTTTGAAAATAAAATTCTGCAAACTGAGTCCAAGCTGTTTAGGCAAAGGCCTGGGGGAGGGTCTTGGGACCAGCTTAGTCAGGAAAATGTTAAAAAGTCTAGAAGAAATTTTGCTTTGCAGGACCCTCAACACCCCGTCTGCCATCTTTACCAGATTTTCTTTACTATAACTTATTGATAAAAGGTATTCCTGAAACTGATATTCAATATTGAAATTGGTACATCAATATTGATCTTTATATTCCTGAAAATAATTATTCTGCCTGCAAATTCAGACTTCCTGAAATCATATTAATAGAACTGGGAAAACACTTTGCACACCAACTACGAGTAATGCCATTTTTTCATTACACTTCCTTTTAAAAACCCTATTTAAGGAAGAACCAGGCCAAAACATTAATACCGTGACTCAAACTTCAAAAAGAAGCCCAAGCCCCAGCAATAACAAAACAGCAGCTGGCATTGCTTTGCCAGTCAAAGATTTAGACCAGAGTTAGGAACTCCAAGAATTCCCCATTTTCTCCCAAAGCCAAATTTTCATTGGGTTTTACAGCACTGCTCAAGTTTCCACAAAGCAGAAGGTTTTTTGGGCCTGAGGGAAGAGCGGGTGGGAAGGAGCAGGATGGGAGAGACCAGTTCCTCCCTGCAGAAGAAATGGGTATTTCATGGGTAACCAGTTTGGTTGTAGCCTCAACATTACTCATTCTTCTAACCAGAAGCAAAGTCCACACACTTAGATTCCCACCCCAAAAAAATACTTCATTAGCAACAAAACACACAGTTTGTTGGAGCCTCAGTGGTGTGCTGGGGTCCCATGGCCTGACCTCAGCGTCTGTCACCATTTTCAAGGCGATGACGACTTGGCCACCAAGAAAACCTGCTTCAAGCTCCAACTTGGCAAGTAAGGTATCAGCCTGCAACCGATTTTGTGCTTTTTTAAAACCTAAGGGGGGTGGAAATCTGTCGCGCCTTGATTAGCAAAGAACAGAAGAAACCTGTCATGGGAAAACAATGCTGTGCTTGAAATTCAGCTCTGAGTGCGATTTAGAAGAAACCCTCAAGCAAAGACGACCTGATCAAGTGCACATATGCATTCTATACATTAATGCTATGGGGTGGATAAAGAGAGGCGATGCAGACCTCAGCACCATGTGGGAAGCAGCTCCAGTAACTACAGACACCAGTGGTGGGACCTAAAGGCTGAACTATGCAGTGTTTTCAGTCCTGCAGGAGGAACTCTCCACTGATACCATCACACATCTCTAAAAACATCCTTAGTGAAGGACCAACATTCCAGATGCCATCCCTGGCAGTGTTCAAGGCCAGGCTGGATGGGCACTGAGCAACCTGGTCTAGGTGGAAAGTGATTCTG
The DNA here is from genome assembly GCA_013396875.1 of Vireo altiloquus. Taxonomy (NCBI): domain Eukaryota; kingdom Metazoa; phylum Chordata; class Aves; order Passeriformes; family Vireonidae; genus Vireo; species Vireo altiloquus. Next base: position 1,154,236 of record VZRF01011084.1, on the reverse strand, counting down.
CCTGTGGCAGAGGGGTTGGAACCGGATGGTCTTTAAGGTCCCTTCAACCCAAACCATTCCATGTTTCTGTGATGCACAATCTCCCCCACCTGCCTGTCCCCGACTGCCTCTCCCCAAGCACAGGCACAGGGATTGTAAAGGAATCAAACAGGAATGGCATCACTGGAGTGACACCTGCTCCTCTGGACCTACCTGGCACCAGGTGTTTCCCCTGCTGGAAGGTCTACCCAGACTCACCAAGGACCAAGCCTCATCTAAGCCCTGCCCCAAAACCAGAATCGAAGCCCTTCCACAGCCTCACCTGATTATCCAGAAAACAGTACCTGGCTCCTACAGTCCGTAATTATGCATTTACCCAGCGGCTGCCGGGGACAATCAAGTCAATAATTCACTTTTTAAATGCAGTGTTGTAATTATACAGCTACAAAGAGCTTCCAAATCATTTAATTCACTCATACACCTACACGATGAATTGTTTCCCTTTCTACTGTTCTCTCCCTGGCCACTGGCATCTGAAGGAAAGGCCGAGCACACTTCAGAAAGTTTCCTGCAAAGGAGAGGAAGGAGATGCTCTGGCATGACTGGTGTGGGGCAGGGGGTGTTTCTCCCCGTTTGTATCGTGGGTTTGGCACCACTCAGTCAGGCAGCCAGCCAGCACAGTGGTGGATGATGCTCTGCAATGCACATCCTGCACTCAGTATCTCTTACACGCAGAGACTCCCAGACCTGCACCAGGACACTGCTTTCCCAGGAAGAGTGCTAATGCCTGGTGACCTGATTAGTGCTGCAGGACCTTGCTGGAGGAGGCGGTGGCTCTGCTGCACAGGGCACTCCTGGAGAGATGAAGTGTGCTTCGAAACGGCTGAGTCCCTTCCCAGCGAGAAAGTGGGGCTGGCACCTTCCCACTGCTGCCAGAGCATCGCTGGGCCATCAAGTCCCCTCATCACCAACGGCCTTGCTTTATTTTTGCTGATTTTTCACATCTTAGTGTCTCTATTTGATGGGCCTAGCACTGTAAAGCCACGTGTGTCTAAACCATCACCTTGTAGAGATATGGTGGTCCCTGACAGCCCCTCCTGGCCCTTCTCATCAGCCAGGCACCACCAACATCCCCTTCCCCAGCCCACAGCACCCAGCTCCCACCCATGCCTCGGGCAGGGTTGCCAGTGGAGCCAAAAATCCCCAGCCCTCAGCCAAGTCAGTGGCTGAGGAACTCCTTGGAAGCCTTATTCCACAGTCTCCTTCCCCAAACAGATCCACTTCAGACTCTCCTCTTTCCCAGCCTTCTCCTTTGGCTCGCTTCCCTTTCACTTTCAAATTAATGATATTTAGCCAGCAGCAAACCATCCTGACAAAGTGGGTCAGGGGAACTGCAGGTCCCCCCAAACGACACCTCCGCCTGCAAATCATCTGCCAGGAAGGCAAAGGTTTATTCTGTCCCTGAGCAAGTTCAATGTCACCGTGGAGTTGCAAGCACAGCAAGTGCTGAACCAGATCCTACAACATTTAGTTTCATAACTTGCACAAGCAAGTATTAGTAGAATAGATAAATTATATATATTTTTTCCTCTCTCTGCTTTGCAAATAGGACCAAAAGGTGTCGTAAAGTTGTCCGGTCTTCTCCAGTTTATCCTGTCTCCTCTCTCCATCGTTGAGATATCCTTGAAGTTGAAAATGATCTAATACTCTGAATATCTGGAGTTTGGAAGGATGTAAGACTTGCAAGAATTGCTACAGCTTTATTGCATTCTCGGGGCACAGAGAGTATTTACCACACATACATCAAGTCAAGGAATGCAAAAAGGGCATGCGGAAATTTGGCGCTCCGAGCTCAGGAGCTGAAGCTCCCAGAAAGGCCGATCAAGAGTGGATTTCCTTATTTATAGATTTGCAGATGAAATCCAACAAAACCAGCCCTCNAAAAACCAACCAAAAAACCCCACCTCCCTCTTTTATGTCAGTAAGGCTGATTCAATTTCCAGGCTTGCAAGGTCTCCTCTCGCTGAGTATTACCCGACCCCAATAACACGCGCCGTTCCGAGGTTAAGATCCGTTTCCTTACAATAATGCAGAAAGCTGTTGTTTGAGTCGTGGCTGCAGAATTCAGCTTTGAAGGACAGGTTAGTACCACACTACATTTAACTGAATTCAGTTCATCTGATTATACAGTGCCTTGCTTTCTGGAATATGTAATCATCTCTTTCTGATGACATTTTAAATATCCAACTAGACAAATAATTGCAGCAATAATTGATAGCTGAGTCAAGCTGGAAGATTATTGATTGGCACAGTACCCACTGAAACAAATGTTCATCTTTCAAACATTACAGTGAAGATGCTTAAATCTAACTTTGGCTGATAAATGATAAAAATTTGATTTACTGATAAAACCACCAGAATAGAAGATGCACTTCAGGATTTGATTACCTGGGGAAATTTTTTCAAAGAAAAATTAGGCTGTGGGATTTATATTCTATTTCACGTGAATAATTGCCAAGATATGGATAAGCCGTTGGAACATAAACACACGCGGAGGAGTCTTTAAGAGTTGCTGATTAACTCTCTCCCTTCCTGAATGGAATTTATCTGTTCCCAATCACTGTTTGTGGGGGAGTTTATCCTGCTGCCTTCCCAAGGATGCATCCATGGGTCTCATTACCAGCAGCAGGAGTAACGTGTCAGAAAAGATCCCCCAGTCGTTTTCCCAACAGCTCGTAGCCCTTAGTTTAAATATGGATAATATAACTCTGCTGTGAATGCAGCTCAAAAGAGGGTTCAGTCTCACAGTCCGTGGTGTAAATCAGGAGCACTGCCACCCAAATCTGTGGCGCCATGGAACGGCAGCATGGGGAAAGTCAAAACCAGGTGCATTTCCAAAGTGGCTCCCTATCTTAAAGCTTTTCAGCTGCTATTACACAGGACCTGCTTAAACATGGGTTTCTTTCTAATTATGAAATTCCAGACCCTGCAGCACTACCTATACATCAGGGGGGAGAGAGGGGGAATTTCTGAAACTTACTGATTAGAAAGCAGAGCGAGTGGCCATGGCAGAGAATCGCATGTGGGGAAAGGCAGGCAATGAGCTGCCTAGTTAGGGCAGAGGAGCTGTCGCAAGGCAGAAGCTTGAAATTAAGGAAGAGAGCCAGAATATTTGAGCAGGGAACAAAGAGCATAAATTCCAGAGTAAGAGATGAAAAATGCACTGAAACGTTTTGAAACGGAGCCATTAGGAGCTGATTGAGTCTCGGAGCTACTGTTAAAAATCAGCCGCTTGTTAGATGCGGCGATCAGCTGAGCCCTGACACTTAAGGCGTACGAGGGGGCTTGTCGAGTGGCTTCGCTCTAATTTAGAGATCCTCAGTTAATTAGAAAGCCCTCAGATTTTCTGCAAATGCAGGTCGCTATCGACAGCTCCAACTTTTGATGCTTTCCGGGTGACAGTTGCCGGACTGACCTTTCCGGCACTGGCAGGGCTGCCCAGACCCTCGCCATGCCGGGGAATTCAATCACGGCCGCCAGCGCCACCGGGAAGTTACAAGTAAGGTTACTCTGCTCCTAGATGTTGTTTCCTTCTCTGAAACAAACCCTGATGAAATCTGCATCTGCTTAATGCTATAAATAGCTCCAGTGTTGAATTATTATTATTTTTCCTCCCTGCTGAGTGGATGTCACAGCCAGTCCAAAACCTTGGGGTGGGAGCTTATCAAAGGTGGCACCAGCAGCGTTTAGGAGAAGGGAATTGCTTTATGGGGGACAACCTGCTTGCATTGAACTCACATCCACAACTGCAGGAGAGAAACCTCCCTTTGAGATTTAATTTCCCCAATGCCTATGGCTGCAGAGGATGGAGCTCCTGGCCCAGGGGATGGTACTTCCTGAGCTTCCCTGAGCACCCAGCATGCCCCATTCCATAGGGATGCCTTTCCCAGCCACAGACAAGGTGTGGTGATGCTCTCCAGAGTGGAAACCACTGGTAACACCTAATGCAGGGCAAACGGCAACACAGGCAACCACTGCACTAAACAAGGCTTGTTTGGAAATTCATGGAAACATGTGGAAGTTTCAGTGACAACCCAAAGGCAAGACGACAGACCCGCAGTCACACAGGGAGTTGGTGGCAGACGCTAGAAAATTAACTCTCAGGAACTGTCTAGCATTGGCAGGGAAATGAATGAGATGATCTAAGAGATATTTTCCACCTCTAATAGGATTTGATGATGATTTTGCATAGGCTTTTGTGCTAGCCTGGCTTTTGATAAAGGCATGGTGTCTCTTTTCAACCCACATGCAAGGGAGAGATTAATAAGTTGCAAACTCGGCCCACCTCGGCTATAAATGGTTCCTGTGCCCATAGGGGGAAAAAAATCCAAGCTATGACTGAAAAAACCCCCAGTGAACTGTGTGCAGTTAGTGCTTTTACACCCAAATCTTCAGCTACTAAGAGATTTGGAAAGGAGAGAAAAATTCTCCTCCGGCATCCAAAAAAACCATCAATTTAGTAGCCAGACGGGCAGCAATGCACAAACCATGTCCAGCTAAAGAGCACTAAATTGAGACCTCTCCAGGGAGAGCCATCTGGGGGCTGTGGGAGGCATGGAGATATGAGATGGCTCCAGCATATCCTGCAGGAGAAGGGGGCAGAGCTGTTGCACTCATGTGGGAAGTCCTGGCATGGCCATTTTTGCCTGTGCACAGCCTCAGACTAGCAGAGAGTAAGACCTGAGGACTAGCCTTGGAGGATGCATTAAGATGGCACTGATGGTAAAGAACTAAATGAAAACCAGAGTTTTTAAGCATTCAGAACAGATTGTCAAGGACCCCAGTTTTCAGCAAAATAAGCATTTTCTTACAGGAAAACACAATTAAATGTTGTAACTGCCAGCACTTAGATAACAATAAGAGCCTCTAAAACAAACCCCTAATCTCACCTGTTCAAACAAATAATCTCCCACATAGTCTACATGGTCATATCAAAACATTCTTCCTTACTCCATGGGCTGTTCTATTGCTATTTTTCAGAAGGAAAATTTGAATTCACATCCAAGATCCAGGCCCTGCTCTTTAGCATCCCTGGGACTAAACCAAGCCTTGGCGCTGTCTAACCCTTGTGCTGGGCCAAATGAAGGTGGCTGAATGAGCTACTCTCCTGCTCTTCATCCCTGAGTCTTCCTCTTCTGACTCTTTACGAGGAGGGTGAGATCTCTGTCACCCATCTGCTGATGCTACCACAGGCAGCCCACACGTTCTACTGTACATTCAAGTGCACAGGAGGACACAGGGCACACTGTGACCTGCCAGCAGCACTTCCACATCCACACAGCCAGGACAACCCATCTGGGAGCCACGTGCTGGCATCACCTCCCTTGCTGCCAGCACACAGAGCAGCTCTGCTTTTCGGGAAAACCAGCCCACAGGGCCAAAGATGGACAACCAGACCCATCCGTGGACACCTGACCACAGACTCTCGTCTGCAGCAAGCGTTTCAGGTTCAGGGCTGCTGCTGTTTGCGCCGCAGTCTGGTCTCATGGGGGACCAGAACGCCTCAGAGCACAGCACTGCACCCAGAGATAACAAAATGACAGTTCCTGGAGCTGGCAGCTATCACCATCACTATTATAACCTGGTGAGAGGGACTGCCAGTTTAAAGAAGTGCTGCCTCCAAGCCAACACTCCCCACTCCTCAGGCTTAAGAGAGCTGAATATTTCAGCAGGTGAGAGGCAGAAGTTGCAATCCTCCCATTCCTGCCACGTCTCGGAGCGCTTTTGAAAAACCACAGAGGACCATTTGTGGTTGGAGTAAAAGAAATTGGCCTCGTGTAATTTTTTAGAAGTAACATAATAAGAGCAGTAACATTAAAAAGTATTAACACCAAAATGTTGCACTTAAGTCCGAGGAACTCCATGTGCTTTGCAATGGTCATTAATGCCATGAAGGCCATATGGGGAATGGAAGGGTTGCTCAGTCCATCCACTGACTCTGGGTCCTCATTTCCCTGGGGACTGGGAGCACTTTCCAACAAGTACCAGCAAGCACACAGCTCGTACTTGCCACTTCCAACACCTCCAACACTCAGTCTGTGCCCGACACCCTGCACTTCTCAAAAAAGGGCGCTGGATGCAGTGGGGATGGACAGTGGCTCCATAAAAGATGTACAAGTCCTTGAGTCATCACTTTACCTCAACATGTTATCAGAAAACACCCCATCCAGAGGCAGGCTGGGAGATGGCCATATATACAACAGGTCTGAAATTGCCATCAGCTTCACCTCAATCCTTTTCTGATGTCCTTGGCCATCCAGTTAAGATCTGACAGCATTTAAAGATGACAGTGCTCGAGGTAATGGGACAATGCCATAACAGGATTACAGGAAATGTGAAAGAAAGGACATACGTACGTAATGTCATTTAGGTAATGTCATCTATGAACAGTTTTGCTGCAATTTTTGCTGACAAAGAAGTCAGTCTCACTCATACAATTCCTTTAAAGTCTATTATTGCTGTAAATAAATTTACTTCTTCCTGAAAGAAAGCTTTTTAGATGCATAGTCACAAATATTTTGTCCAACTTTCTGCTCTGAGGTGGGGTATCCTGGGGGAAAGAAGTCACAAAAAACCAGCAGGAGGCAGTGACTGGGATGAGGCAGCAAGACTGAAGGACTCCCTGCCACTCTCCCAACTGCTGCAGAGCACCCAGACTTCATAAGATCCTCCCAAATCATTTCCACCCAGCTATTTCCTCCCCGCGCCCTTTTTTCCATCAGTATTCCCTTTCAGTCCCACCGCAGCTGCCCCCGAAACAGCTTCCTCATTGTCCCCCACCAGAAGTGGTGTATGTGTGCCAAGCAACTGACCGCAAACAAAAGCTTGTTTGACCAACGCTTGTTCCGAAACAAAACCCCGGCTGGAGAAGGAAATCCCGCAAAGGAGGGGGGATTGATGCTGGGACAATTTGGAAGGCGAGCCCAGGGCGACTCACATTCTTGCCAGACAATGGTGTCTGGCCTCTCCATTCACTGCCTGCCTCGCACCCCTCCCCAAAAAGTCTCCCCTAAAAGCCATGTTTATTATATAGTCTGATAAGCAGGGGAGATGCCGTTGAATTGAGCCCGCGACACTCTCGCGCGCTGCCCGCGGCGGCGCGGGGACACGGGGCAGACAATAGCAGAAGCCTCTGAGGGGACCTGGAGAAGGCTTTCTGGAACTGAAATTATTGCTAGGCAATACTGCAAGGAGTTGATTCCTTCTAGATGGGACGGCGAAAATTCACGGCCAAGGGTGTGTCTGTGAATTCCCCCCGTGTTACCCTGTATTGGGGAGTATTTCCTTATTCTGAGCAGTTTCTTCCCACCTCCCCAGCCTTGCCTTAGATGACTCCTTCCCCTGAGCAGCTGCTGAGAGATGGCCGAGCCTTTGCCCCCTGCACATCTGCCTGCCATCGGCATGTGAAAATACTGATTAGAGGAAACACCCTCGCTGGGCAGGCAGCCCCCTCCCTCGATAAGTACAGTTGGAAACCACAGGAGTTGCACAGGCCGGCTCGGGAGCCATGTGCCGGCCTGACCATCTTATCCGTTAATAAACAGACACTCGGGTCCTGCTGGCGTTGAGCAACGCCGACATCTGCCCGCTGAGGCAACGCGTGGGGCAGCAGCTGGGTGTGCGGCCAGCGGGCTTTGCCGCGGGCTCCCCGTTGGCTTTTGTGGGGCAGCATCCCACCACCTGTCTGTCTGTCCACTCGGGCACATGGCACTGCTAGGAGATGCTTGGAGTGAAGATAGATACATTAAAAATCCTCACAAAGTCGTAATGATCAGTCCTTGAATGGCACATCCCAGATCGCTCGTCACCCAGCTGTCCCCAGAGCGCACCTCACCACTCCCTGCACCAGGTACAGACTGAGAAACCAACCAAAGCTGCTCCAGTCCTTCCCCCTGCACCTCCCCAAACCTCTCCAGTCACCACCTAAGCAAAAGAAAAGCTTTTGCTGTGATTAAAGGCCATTTTCCAAAGCAGATTTGCCATTTTGGTGCCAAGGCCGCTCACAGCGTTTAGTCAGTACCTGGATGTTTGCAAGCAGGTGCACACAGCTTTGATTTCTGCCCTGCAGAAGTGCAGGTGCTGTAGGATGCTGTCTGTGGGCCAGAGTCTGCAGGGACCAGCCACAGAACTGAGGGGCTGACTTTGGTACTGTTTAGAAAGTGCCAAAGTTACAGACCCAAACCTGTGGCAAACTGAGAGTCCCTCGCTTTTGGGTTGGGATGTGGCCCTCCCGATCCTGCATATCTGCTTAAACTCTCATTTCTGCAGAGATCCCACCACTGCTGAGCTTCCACAGCCTTGGACAACACCAAAATGGGAGCCATGGAAACCATCCCTCCCCTTGATGCAGCTCCTGCAGCTCCTTGCCCCCTTCAGGACGTGGGTGATCAGGATCTGCTCAGGTCACAAACAGCTGCAGTGCATGTGCCTTCCACCACACATCCCACATTTTTAAGCTGTTTGAAGCAATTCTTCACTTACTTTCCCATCTCCTTTAAAGCTGAGCTTTTAACAGCCCTCCAAAGTGGTGTGTCGCTGCAGGCACCACTTCTGGACTCATGGTGAGGATGTCCCAGGCCACTGTGTCCATCCAGAGAGCTCCTGGCACTACAGGAAACAGCAAGGGGGACAGTGACCTTTACAAAACTAGCCTGCTCCAGCTATGCTGCCTCTGAGACACCAAACTGAATGTCCAGCTACACACCGAGCAATACACCACACAGACTTCTTTTTGGGGTTGTGACATTAATAATGCTGCCTTGAAGTTGCCCTGAGCACTTACTGCTTCCATCTGCCTCCTCTCAAGTTAGGATGCTGCAGAGCACATCCCATCCCTGCTGGAAACTAAAGGAGAGGCTGCCAAGGAAACACACGCAGCCCTTCCAAGCCCAACAGGCCATTTTTAAGCACAACCCTACTACTTTCAGAAAACCAGTCCTAATTGTTCTTATCCTGGTAAAGCCTCTTGGAGCCCAGCACTGCTCCACAAGAGCTCAAATAACTGCATGGAGGGAGAGGTCCACCCCATCCCACCCCCTGCAGCCGGGCTCAGCAGCAATCCAATGGCCAAACAAGATGACTTAGACAGAAGGTTTGCATGCACAATTTCAGGGATGGGGCTATTCCTGTCAGAACACGGGCAGAAAAACAGGGTTAATGCCCATGTTATCTGGCTGGCCACATTGCTGTGCTGGGCATGGTCTGTCCAGTGATACTGGCCAAGCACGGATGCTGCAGCACTGGGAGCTGAAGGAGCAGGGCACACAGTGGTCCCACCAAATTAACCAGCCACCATGGAAAACCTGGTTTTATTCCTTACCACGAGCACTAGGATTTTTCCCTCCCCAAGTCAGTTGATCCTTCCCCTGCATGCAGCTCACCTGTCCAAGCCAGAGTGCTGCAGCAGCAGAGGGGCTCACCATAGCCAGGGATGTGGATGGAGCAGCCTCATGGCTCTGCTCTCCCTGTACACCACCACATCCCAGGTGATGGACTGACACAGGCTGCTGAACCTGACACTGCTCTGACACTTGTTCCAGAACACCAGAGCTGAGGCACACATGACTTATTTAGAAATTATAAACTAAAATTATATACTACTCTTTTTTTTTTTGTATTCAAATACTGTTAATCAAATTCCCCAGCAATCTGCTTTGCTTCTTTGATCATGGGATTGCTACTCTTCTTTCCTTGGGGAAAAACATGCCCTAAAAACAAACAAATGCTGCACTGGAAGTAAAGAGCCCACTCCTTTGAAAGCTCTGGAGAGTCACTTATAGCTGTTAGAAGATACACACTCGTCCCTAAAAACCAAGGCTATCCCGAGCTGTGACGCTGAAGGACACCAGGAGGCCCTCAGCAACCCCAGACTGTGGTTTCACAACCTTGCAAATATTTTTCAAATTCCTAATCTTACAAATAAATGGAACAGGACAGGCAATCACTATCAGCATGTGGAAACACAGGGCTTTCTCTGCCAGGGCTGGGGCAGCTACTGATGTGTTCCAACCCTGCTCCAGGACAGCCACTGCTTTCCACTGACAGCACACTATTTATTCCAGTCACTTTGGTGAAGCCTCCAGCTTTCCCTATGTTGTGGTTTAAGGTTTGCACCCTACCACCGCCTCAAACTCTTGTTGGTTTTGCAGATCTGGAATAATCCCTTTGGCCTCATGGCAGCAAGCAGTGTGAACCCTGCCTGCCTATATCCGATCTGAAGTGGAACTGAAATCCCGTTGTCGAAATCTATTCCAGAGCGCCAGTAGGATTCTGTAAGCCCATGGCTCCAAGAAAGCTTTAAGAAAAAACACAGATCTAGTGAGAATCACCATCAAACCATCAGCAATGCCTGGATACCTACCTATGTGGATATCTGGACTAACTTCCAGCAGAAAAGGCACAAGGTGTGTTTTCCTCTACACCCATCCAAATGCATCTACATCTGGCTCTGCACATAAGCCACCAAAATCCCCTAACCTCTCCTTCTGGGTGACAATTGTCATTTTCCTGTATGGGGCCTGATGTGACGTTTGCATCAGCAGGAAGCCTCCAACCATTAGCTGCAGACTTGGAATCAGACCCTCTGTGACTGACCCTGGGGAGGAGCAGCATTCCAGGGTAAGGTGGGAGTTTGCAGCCTGGCATAGAAATGTGTCTCTCAAAGGCTGGGGTTGCCTCTCCATCACCCTTTGCTCTGAGCTTCTTCAGCTCACAGTCTCACTCTGCGGCTGCTCTGAGTCAGCCCTGTGCCACATAATCGCATGAATTTAGTGCTGAGCCTGAACTAACAGAGCCAGGCTCTCATGGGGCTTATCAGCTGGGGCTGGGTGCTGCAGGGGCTCAGCACCTACCCCACTCCCGGCGGGGCTGCAGCCGAGTCCAGCCGGCTCCGAGCGGGAGCGGAGCTTGCCCGTGTCTGCTGGCAAAACGAACACAAGCCTCGTAAGAACGCCTCGGAAAGCCTGGAAATCTGACAGCTTTTTGTGCTGTAATAATGCGATTCTAAAGAGTATCGGGATTGTATAAATATTTGTACAGACACTTATCGCTGGAGCAGTCAGATACTCGGGCCCCCTGCATCAGCTGATCGGCTTCAAGTCCTCGCCTCCTCTGCTAAACCAAAACCGTGCAACCCCAGCATCACCATCCACGCAGCGAAACATAAAGCCTCTGTTTATATACATAGTCTCCAGCCTCTACCCTCACTACTTGCTGGGCAGTTGTCAGCAAAATAAAAAGTGGGATTGGATTCCCGGCCCACTAAAAAAGAACAGGAGCAGGATGTATGTTTTAGCCAAAGAATTAATTAATTATTATTAACACAATGAATGCTCGCTAGGAAATGTTTGTACTTTGCCACTGTAATTAAATATTCTCACTCATGCAGCTCTCAGCCTCCAGAAATTAGTATTGCATTTTATAGTCCAGTTTGGGGTTCTTTTTAAAAAAAAATACTTTCACACTGAATTTTTCATTTTCTGCTGGCACAGGAAGGCAGGAGAAGGTCTCTGAACATCCATGCCTATTTGCCTTTCTGAACAACTTCAAATACTTTTTTTCAGTGCTGCAGAGTTTTCAAAATGAAAAGTCCTCTGTCCTTTTTGCTCCAGTACAAGCTCGATCTTGGTGAATAAAATGGGTTCCACCACCCAGGGTACCTCGCTCTGTGGTTCTGCTGCCATTATTTGCATCCCCGTGAGCTCACCCACCAGTCTCTCTATGAGCAGGTACCTATGCGAGGCTCATGGGGAAAACTCGTTCAAGAAAGGACTCTCCGCAGCACAAGGACTGCAACACCTCACCCAAGTGAAGGGCTGGTTTCTAATCCCTTTACTCAAGGTCTGTTTGCTTCAGCCAGCTGCTCACGGAAAACAGGCAGCAGAATCCAGCCCTCTGTCTCCGCAAAATGGGTCAAAGACACGTAGGATTACTACTAATTTGGAAAGAAAGCACCCAAGACATAATGTAATTCCACCACTAGATTTTATCGCTCTTACTCACAATGAGCAAATGCCAGGGGAATCACTGAGCAGAGAGCTCAGAAGGAAACCAGACCCAGCTCCTTCCCGCCAGAGCCGCCGCCGGAGCCAACCAGAGCCACTGCCAAAGCCACGCGGCCCCAGCTCCTCACCCGGGGAACTAACCACCACACCAGGTGAGCCTCACCTGCCTCACCCTTCCCACAAAAGAAGAAAGCATCAGAGCTCGGGTTCAGGGATTTAATTTCTCCTCCTTACCCTCAGATGGACGCGTGCAATTGCTCCGTTTCACCGTTGCTGATTTAGCTAATGCTCAGTTCCAGCAGGAAACTTCTTAACTCTGAAGATCTGATGATTGCCCCAGCAATCAGTTGTTCAAATAGTTGAAAATTAAGACTATTGCACACAAAGTAAATTAAGTAATTTTCTGCCCTCCTAGGGTCTCCCAAGTCTATCAGATTTCCCACAACTAGTATGTCATGATGCCTCATTACTGCAAAGAAAATACAGCTCTGTGAGTCCTTTAAGTGGCCTACTCTCAAAGACTCAGGGAAAAAATGATCTTAAAAACCAGATCCCACTGCAAAGAAGACCATCAGCAGAGCTTGTTTATCCACTCCTGTGCTCAATTTTCATGGCTTAGGTTACATAAACCCCAAAAAAGAGTGTTTGCAGCTGTCCTCTATCACACCAACTCTGTCACCTGAGACAAAAACTGAGACAAAACTAACCTTAGTTTTGCTTGCAAGAATGGCAGCACAACTGGGGCTGAAGAAGATGCCCTCCAACCCAAAAAGACTGCAATCTGATCCTAAAACATGCACCACCTTCAGCATTCTTAATACAACAGTCCTATATCTCGGTCTCCTTCCTAAAATAAGTCAGCTTTTAGGCCATGACTGATTATTTTTAAATAAGCATTTTGAACTCAGCCCGCAAACACTCCTACTGCACTGTCATAGGATGCTCTGTTAGCTTTAGTCATTAAAACAAGCCTTCAGCATGGGGATGGAGCTGTGCCGCTTCCCAATGCTCCCTGGATCCCTTCCACCCTGGCTGCAGCATCACGGAGAGGTTTTGCTCCCAAGCCCAAACAAGCTGGAATCATTCCCAAGCATTTAGAAACCTTGAGCCCAGCAATAAGCACTCAGCATTACAATAATCACCTGGTGGAGGCCACTCCAACTTCAGTTTTATGTTGTGACTTTCATTGAAACCCTCTGATTTGGACTATTTATATATCTCTTTTTTTTTTGCAGCACAAACTCTCCCTAGTTGGTCTTAAGCCAGAGGTGAGCTTTTGTAAGATGAAAAACTATAAATCAGTCACTTATTTTCAGCTAAAAAGAGAGGAGATGGGAAAACCCCACTGGTAAGAGCTTTTTAAGACAAGTTACCAAAGGAGGGGACAAATAGCCACCCCATATTCAAAAGCATATCAGGCCCTTAAAGAATCACAACTTTATAGACTGGTAGGGAAAGTAAGAGGGAAAGAAGGCAAATGCTAAAAACACAGTTAAATATTTTAGCATGTGCATCAAAGCCTGTCCAGTAATCACTTTGTGCTGTGTTTTTTCAGCAGACCCTGACCCATGAGGCCAAACCCCACCACAGAGGTCCATCAAGACACACTGGGAACCCTCCTTTGAACTGGAAGACGGAGAAGAAACTGGAGCTCTTGCCAAAACACCAGCCATGACCACCCAAAACGCCAGATTCACTGGAGGCACCTCAACTTGAGAAGCCACATTTCACTGTTACTTGTTCAGCTTTGGCAAGGGGCTGAAAGCACACCTCAACCCTTCAAGACCAGGGGGAAAAAGCCCACACCCCATTTGACCATCCCAACCCAGACAAAGACGACGGAGAAGAGGTTTCAAGTTCCCACACAAAAGTGTGTGCACAAAGCAGATGGAAAGATCCCTGTGCTGAGCCTGAAGCATTTTTCCTGGCTTGTATGCAATACAAAAGCCTGAGAAAAGCCAGGGGCCTGCTTACCACCAGCCTAATTCCAAACACTTCCCACTGTCTAGGTGTTTAGATCTTGCATATCCCCCCTCTTCCTCCTCCATCCCTCCCGGCATGCAGGCACCCAAAAGGAGATCGCCCACCATGACACAAGAATGTTGCACAAGCTGTGACTCTCCTCTGGTTACTCCTTATCTATCCCTGAGCCCCGATAAAAATCCACCTATGACCTCCTGCTCCTTTTTATTTATATTATTTTTTGCTTTTGAAACCTCACTCAGCTCTGGGGATCCTAAAAGAGACCTGCAGAAAGCCCAGCCCCACTAGAAATGCCATGATTTTAGCATTTTGCTTGGAAATGGGTGCATGCAGAAGGCAGTGGTGTAAGAAAAACCAAAGAGTGCCACAGAAGTTTCTTACATCCTCTCCCAACCAAGCCTGCTATTCTTGGGCACCGTCAAACCAAAGGAATTTTCCCTTTCCCTCTCCTGACAACATGTTATTTGTACATGTTTACGTTGAGGATTAAATCCTCATCCACGCTGGAGAGTGTGGTTCATTCACAGCTTCTGCTCCTCAGCGGAGCTTCCCCTGAGCTGCCTTTCCAGGGCTGTTTAACAGCTCCCTGGACAGGGAAGGCAGCCCACAGCCAGAATGCACAGGTACAATCCAGCAGAGCAGTTGGCAGACTTGGGAAATTACTGAGTGCACAACCACAAGGACTCGGTTTCAGCCGGACAAACACTTTCTCCACATTGGCTAACATAGGAGTCTCCTGCCAAGCACCAGCTCACCCCTTATCTCTCCATCAAGACTCAAAGGGGCTGTTGTTTCCTGATCCCATCATTCTGGATCAGTCCATGCATCCTCCTAACTCCTCACAGAAAGGGGCACCCACAGAGGTTCCCAACATCCGGGACGGGGCCCAAACCCCAAGTGATGGCAAGCACAGTACTCATAGTGAAATACCTCATTTCTCCCTCAAAAACACTCAATGGAGTTTCATTTCCCTGCCAGCAGGCTTGAATAACATTTTAAATGCCAAGATTTATATGCAGACACTTATAAATGTATTCCATTATAGCCTTTGCAAAACTACATTTCAACCTAAACATTCAATTAATGTAATTAAATTGCTACCTGGTGGTATTATCTAATTTCACTTCGGATCTGTGCTATTGAAAAGCATGTGTCTTTTAGCACTCCGACTGGCAAGACATGTGATAAACAGACCTATAAACATGTTGGCTCAACCGAGCTGTTTAAAAATAAATTAGCAAACTATAAAAATAAACAGTAACATACATATGTACTCAATTATGAACTAACTCTAATTTTTGTTCTGAAATACTGTCTTTGACCTTAGTCATAAACAAGCACTATTAAAAAAACATAATATCTCAACAGACAGAAGGGCAGGGATTAAACGCTCATCGCGCGCGGCAGAATGCAAAATAAGGGATGAAAAGAAAGAAGAGAAGAAAGAAAAGGGGGGGGAGCTCACCCTTTATTAAATGCAGCAACCTATACCCACCACAAGCGTTTGTGTTGATTAAAGCTGCTTGGATGCAAGACAAAAAAGTTAAAACCTACTGAAGTGCACATGGAGGAAAACCCTGTAAGGTTCAGGGGGAGGAAAACATCATTTTAGCTTGCGTGGGAGGGAGGGAGGGCAGCATGGGCCCCCCAGAGCCACCCATGGCCTTCAGCTGTCCAGGTGCAAACCCTGCTACCGTCTTGCAAGAATCCAAGAACATATGGCAGAAAGGTGGGAAGCGTCCTCGCACCCACCACACCACAGCCGAGGGGGAAAAACAAACAAACAGATTTTTTGAAGGCTGTAGAGCAGCATCCAGACCTTGCTTTTGCCATTAATCCAGAGCTCCCGTAAGAAAAGAACAAGGCACTGTGCTACAATTTCCAGCACTATTCTGTTTTCTCTGGGAGGGAGGGAGGGAGGGAGGAAGGAAGGAAGGAAGGAAGGAAGTGTTGATACTCCAAAGGCACATTTTGCACCCAGGGCTGAGATTTTCAAGGCTTTCAGGCTACACAGAGGGCACCAATGTCTCTCCCCACAGCAGAACCCAAGCTCACTCATGCACTCATGAGCAAAACCTCACAAGAAACCCCAAATCAACAGCAAAAGTAGTTGAGCAACTACTAAGCTCACCCACGGAGAACCAGCCTAAGACACTGACTGCCATCAGGCTGTCTCCCCCAAAAATGTTGTATAAATAAACAACAGGAGACAACTGGTGTTCATCGACATGGGGCCCAAGAGCAGCAGAGAGAAGCAGGTGGAAGGGAGGCTTTGCCCAAGGGCAGATCCTCACCAGTGGTGAGACACGGAGACTCAGCCCTGCAGTCAGCAACAAGGCAGGGGCTGACATTTCCACTAACAAGAAGGGCTGCTGGTTGCTGAGACACAAACAAAACATTCACACGGCATGTTTCTCAAGGGATGCAACAGGAAGGGTCCATAGGAGACGGTGAGAGCATGCATCTTTTTTTTTTTAATCTTTTCTTTTTATCTTTTCTTTCCCCAAGGACCTCCACACTGGCAGAAGCTGGATGCCAGAGAGCTCCACGCACCAGAGGAAACACCAACTGGATGGTTAAAGAGGGAGGAAACAGAGACAAGCAGGGCTGTGATGGGTCTCAGGGAGAGTAAGGAAGACCACACAGCTGAAGTCACTTCCAGCCATCGGAGCTGGCACATGCTGCTGGCTTGGTGGGATGGAGCCAATGGCCTCTCCTCTATAGTCCACAACACTATCAAAAACCCAGAAGGATTTACCTTAATTTCTGGGGCAAATACTCCTACTGTCCACACAGGTTTTTTTTTTTCTTTCCTATTTGGCTTTTTTTTGGTTTGTGTTTTTTGGGGTTTTTTTGTTTGTTTTAGTTCTTCCAATAAATGTCTGCCATTCCCTTAAGCAACGTCTGGATGCTGGTGTCTGGGAATGACCATGAATGATCAGTCAAATGTCAACCAGCAAAGCACCAGCACAGCCCAGAGCTGCTCTCAGTGTGGCGACTTTTCCATGGTTCAGCAGTGGGAACATCTCACACACCTGGACTGACCAGCCCTGGATGTTACAGTCATGTTTCAGTCCACACCACAGCTATCCCCTCGCTCTTCTTTCAGAGTTGGCTATCTCAAACACATTGTAAGAGCAAAATAAGAATAGCAACAGGTCCTGTCCAGACCATCTGGTTGGTCTTTTCCTCCTTCTCTGGCAAAAAATCTCGAAATCCAGCTGTGTCCCAAGGCCACCACCCCAGCCCAGAGCATACCCTGACCACAAAGTAAGACAATTAAAAAACTGCAATTAAAGCAACAAGCCAGTTTGAAAACAAATGTCATTTTCTGCCCATCCCCTCTGCTTTGTTACCAATAAAAACACTTAGAGCCACTATTCATGCAGACATAAAGTGCTAATGGCTACCTGTTAACATGTTCCATCATGCCAACATTTTTGCTCTGATTTTGACAGTTTCCTTTTTGTTATTTTAAGCTAAGGGAGTGCTAATCTGGGTTGGAACTGAAGACTGCACGAATTACAATCGACATCAATTGCACAGGTACTGACACCATTTCCTTCCACTCTGCACCATTTCACAGACACAGTCTTCTTGCAGCCAAGCTCTTTTCCAGACTGTAAGAAGCTGGAAGTGCAGGAGCACAGTAGACTGAGACGATTGTAAAATGTTGCTGAGAAGTCCTGTGAATTCTTGCCCCGGCCCTGTGCGTTTTAGGGTCAATGGGAGGGGCGACATCAATGTGAATACCAAAATCCAACACACTGGAAAAGTCAATTTTAAAGTCTTAAGGAGAAAAAATAAGTGGCCAATCCTGTATGACTTCAGGGATGAGTCTTCAGGATTAGAACAACTGCTGGTGCAAATTGGCCAGGCAGGTCCTGTCTGATTTACACCTCAAGGGCTGCCCTAGGTATGACTACCGGCGATTCCCTGGCTCTTCTGCATGTGGAAAGAACAAACTCCTCAGGTATCACCCCAGCAGTCGCTGACACCAGCCTGACATCAGGACAGGTACCTGGTGCCCCCCGCACACAAAGATGTGCTGGGCACCTCTGCCTGCCTCACATGAGCACACGCTGAGAATACACCTACTGACATCCACAGAGTCACAGCAGGTGAAACTCTGCTTGTGTGAAAGAAGAGCCTGGTCCTCTGATTACCAACAGCTCAAGTCAGAGCCACTACCTGATTTTCCACAGGAGAGGGACAGAAGCTCTTTGGTCTCCAGAGCTGCGCAGCCCCAGTGAGCTCCCCAGCGGCTTTGAGCGCACACACTGGGACATTTCCTTTCCCAGCTTTGCAACTGTTTGTTAGAGCAAATTAAGAGTGCTAACAAGACTTGCTGGAGCCCATTGCAAGGAGGTTAAGCAACAGGACTTATCTGATGCAATCAGCAATGTAATGCAACCTCCCAAGTCCCAGTCCAGGCAAAATGCATGCAAGTAGCCAGAAGGGATGGGCACAACCTTGAGGGAGAGTGGGGATGCTCCAGCCCAGACCACAATGACAGAGAAGAAGGAGAGCACAGCAGGGAATAGGAAACTCCCTGCACCTGCTTTGTGTCTTCTGCTGCTTCCAAGGGCTCCCACTCTGTACAGGCCAGAAAGAGAACACCACATCTCTGGTCAGACTCAGCATGGCCAGTTTTCTATCTTTTTTGAGTAAGATTGCTCCAGAGCACAAGAAGGTCAGGGAGACCTTTATTTCCTGGGCTGGAAGGTAAATATGGGTAGGCTTCACCACCTAAGCCTTGCCAGCTGATTGCTGCGAGGGCAGTGTCACGACAGGTTGAGGTTGCCTCCTCTGCAGACCTCGTACACTCCTGGGATCCTGACCAGGACAGGGAAGCATGGATCCCCACAAGAATCATTACCCAGAGGGTGTTCACTCACAGCAAATCCCGGTGTGGAGCCCCGATCCTTGCTGTGCACACCTGGCGAGAGGGATGGGAGGGCAGTGTTGCCCATGTGGGGAGGTTCCCACCACAAACTGGGTTGGGAGGCTGAAAGGAGGGAGAACAGATAGTATTTTCGAGGGAGTATGAGATAAGAGGAGGTGGAGTTTCCCGATAAAGAGGATTTCCCTGCTCAAATATCAAAGGATTCACACTAAGAAAAGGGGGGAGAAGGGGAATTACATCAGTCTGAGGCACACTTTCTCTTTTAAACTCTGACCTTCTATTGTCTGTCTTCTTGACTAGGATTTAAAAGCCCTTTGTTGGGCTGTGTTACATGGTGTGATCTAGAAAGCAGTCACAGACGAGGCACCGTGGGCTTTCGGCTGCGCCGAGCTCGGGCTCCCCCCGTGCCTACACTGGACTTTCAGGAGGCGTTGAGCCAGCTCAGATAAGTCAGCACTTTTTATCAACACCCCTTGGAAGCCAAGCCGCAGCTTGTGAGGCCTCTTCCAGCATGGCCAACACAGTCTGGTGGAGCTGGGCTTCATCCCGGCGTAGCTCCCAGACAAAAGGTGGGCTGCCTCATCATTCCAGCTCCACCTCCCCCCAGATCCCCTCCAGGCTCTCCTGGCAGTGTCCTTCCCATCCCAAACACAAACAAATGGGTGAAGAGCAGATGACGGAAGCATAACAGATGCCTAAAATGGTTTAGAGTGATCTACGAGCATCTTTTGGTTATAATGCTTCATTAATGTGACATTTATGTGGGGTAATATAATACTGCTCACTTAGGAGCACCTACACCAGCCAGTTAGGTTTCCTGGTGTGCAAGGATAACCAGGAGGGTTTCAGCATGTCCAGGGACCCTACAGATGGAGTTACAGGGGACAGGAGGCACCACTGCCTAAAGGGGACGTGTCAGGTCTATCCCTGAGGGAGCAGAGGTCGGGAGATATTAGGCGGGGAGAGGCTGGAGCAACATCTCGAGAGGCAGAACCAGAGAGCCACAAATGGGGAAAAATCTGTCTTGGCCCTATGGAGCCCTTCTCTGCGGAACAGGAAAGGCGATACCCGAGGAAGGTCTGACCCAGTCCCAAAGGCACAGCCTTGCTGTCATCTCCACACAAGCTGCAGCACAGCTTGAGCATCCATCTGATTTCACAGCAGCCAGTGTTACACTCTGTAGCTAAATGCACCCTTAATGTCACCCAGGCCTAACAAGGGCTCCTGTTTTGTTCCCCTGATTTATAAACACGGTGGCAATGGGCTGGAGAAGGGACGGCCTCACAACCGCAAGCCTTCGTTATTCCCCACAAATGACTTGTTTGCAGCTTTTGAACTGCCTAATTTGTTTTGCCCCTACATTTTGGTCATTCATCTCATCTTTTCCTAATGGTGCTCTGAACACTGACACTTTGGGAAACGTCTCAAATGCTGTAACCCTTACGTGGCCCCGCAGAGGTGAAAGGACCAAGGGCAACTGCTGAATCTTCCCACAACAAGAGAGGGATCATCCATCTCCTCTTCCCTCCTCCTCGCCCACCGCTCCACCCCGGGCACTGTTCTCATCTCAGCATGTTTGAGTAAAACACAAAATGAGGCCACATGAAGCCATTTCAGCACCTCTGGATGTCGAAGGCCACAGACTGTACCCAGTGACCTGGAAGGTCCTCCCCAGACATTTGCTCCTACGGCTCTGCCTCTAAGAAAAAGCATCTGAGAAATCACGAGGCTGGTTGAGTTCAGACTGTGGCAACGCCATTCAGAGAAGAAGGGGGAAATGGCACAGTCTGCATTTTGGGCAAATGAGGAAGGAATTGAATCAGAATCTGGAGTCTGATCAAAAACCCAATTCATCAGAATTCCACAATTTTGGCACTAGTTTCAACACCTAGGTGCACGCTGGGTAGAAAATGAACAATCCAACTTTTCACTCTGCATGCCCAGCAAAAGCAGTTGACAGGTTTCAGCATTTAAGAATAAATGCAAAAAGCATCAACAGGTATTGTCACTAGCCTTTTCCCAGACACCAGGAAATCCAGAAAAGTCACCTAATGTCACAGGCAAAAACCTGACGACATAGCAAGTGTCACCAAAGGACAGGCAGAACAAATACAGAGCAAACTCCTACCAAGAGATTAAATTCATGTCACGGTATTTTACCCACATTTTGCACTACTCAGATACCTTGAAATACGTGCACGCAACCAGAGCCACGACACCAGACCTTTAAAGACGTGAGAGCCACAGATTAAAAACATGTTGGAACGCTTACCGTGTCCAGTGCCAAAAATGTGTCTCTAACCTGTAGGAAGAAATGGGTGTGGAGCTGCTCACGGAATGATCATTGCACTTCATACAGCAGGGTACAAGGTCCCCCTCTTTGTTTCTCCCTTGTAAGAAAAACAGTGACTAAAATACGACTGAGGAGCTGTTTCATCCCCCCAAATTTTTTCTGAGAAGTACACAGAGCCGGATGGGAAAACGAGGTGGGAATGCAAGAAATCCCATGTGATCTGTGAAGACTAAAGCCACTTTGCCATGAATCCACATGAACAACTGATCGTGGTGCTTGGCTGAGCACGGTGCTTGCTGCTTCTTTTTGGGGACTTCAGTCACCTCCTGAGTGGCACTGAAGCGCTGCAAGCAGACACAAAAACGTACATGAAGCCTAAAAGTATTTTCCTGGAATTGAAGCTCAATTTACAGCTCCCGAGACTGAAGGGTGTGTTTGAGCAGCCCTTTGTTGCAGGGTTTTGTCAAGGTATGTTCTGACTTGTCCCCTGCATGGTTGTGCAGTAATTCTTGATACTGATAGTCAATTACTTTGTTCACGTCACTCAAACGCTGACTTTTTTTTCTGCTTTTTCTCCCTCTCAGCACGGCTAATCCGGGAAAGACAACACAGAGTGAAAGCAGCACTTCAAAAGGCATTAACTCCTGGCCAGTCCGGGCTGCCCTCCAGGCCTGCCAGGCACAGGTAGGAAAAAGAACTGCAGAGCAAAGAGCCCTCCTTATCCTTATCTCTCTTAAAATACCACTGGGCCCAGGCTCCAAAACTTCCTTCCCAACTGGATAAGCACTTACCCAGGTAATCTCATTACAGCCATTGTTCTCCGAAGGTTAATAAATACTTACCATGATGAGTAAAGGCTCCGCAATCTGACCCCAACACAGCAGAAGTGATTGCTCAGGGCCAAATTTTCATTCTCTTTAATATGCTGAACACCATATTCCTCTGCTAGCAGAGCAGCGTTAGCACCAAAATAAATGTGACTGCTTGCAAATAAGGTGTTGGCCCCACTTCTGGCCTTAAGTTTTTATGTTGCCATCATTGTGATGTCTCTGAAAATTAGCAGATGCTGCCAGTTCCTAATAAATACATGACTAAATTATTCTGAAAAAACAGCAAAAACAAATTATAGAAAGAATAAAATTCAAGGAGACACCTTTCTCTCCGATTTCAACATGTAGAAGAAAATAATTACAGGCTTTTGTTAATTTAAGGAAACACTTTTTCTCCCATCAGACGTGAGGTGTGAATTATGCAAACATGATTCGAATTTGACTGGGTTGACATACTGCAGCCCCAACAACTAATTTGAATTTGAGAGTTATGGAATGGAAAACCAGGTTTCCAAGAGCTTCTTAGCAAGAGCAGCAGCCACCACCTTCCCCGAGGCCAGGCCAACACCCATGGAGATGGACATCCCCATCAAGATGGAAGGCAGCACAGTCAGCACTCCATAAAATCTGCCTCTTAACTCCCAAAATACCACGGACAAGGAGGGCTTTCCATCCCAACAACATACATTTCAAAGCAATGCTACCGCTGGCTGGTCTGTCAGGATGATTAAAACACATTATCCACTTGTTGCAAAACTTTTACTGGCAAAGCATATAGGTGAAGTGTACCTACAGAAGTGCCCAGAAATCCATATGAAACCTCCACCTTGCCACAACACTAAACAAAACACTAAGCAAGACAAGATGAGCAGATAACTCCCTTTCAGTGGAGGCTGTCAAATCGCTGTGCAGTCATTAATAACTTAAACTTAATCCCCTTCATAGGAGCTCCATTTTCCTAATTAGTGCAAGACATAAACCAGATTTTCCATTTGTTTTCCAAACAGAAAATTCAGAGTGAAAAACAGAATGGAAATGAAATAAAAGTCTTTTAGATTTCAGTTCAGCGACCAAAAGTTTTCCACATTTTTTCTTCTTCAATTTCTTTTTTTTTTTTTCCTAGCCAAAGCTCTACCTAAATTCACTCAATCATATTTCCAGCAAATATTTTACCTGCCCAGAAAAGGTTCTCATTTTTCAGGTGAACACACCACCACATGCTGAAATCCAGACAGAATCCTCCCCCTGCACCACACCAGGCTGAATTATTTGTGACTCTACCGAAGTCCCCCAGGGAATGAGGGAAAGAGCCAGGACCGAAACTCGGATGGACTCGCTGCATGTGCCTGCAGGCTGCTCAAGGAGGTCTTCAACATGCCAAGGGCTGCAAGGGGCAACCAGCCTCCCACGCCAAGGCTTGCACAGCACCCTCGCCAGGGCTCTGCACCTTCTCCTGCCAGTGCCCTGACCTCATTTTGAAAGGTGGCAAATTTAATGTGATTATCAGTCTCGTATGGATCAAACCCAAAAACCACGCTGGGCAGAGAGACCCCAGAGGTGTTTCTGCTTTGCCCTTTACCAATGAAAACCTTGGCTCTGGAGCCTCAGAGCCCATACCTCCTTCCATGGAGACACCCGTAGAGCACCTGTGCATGCTCCCCTGAGATGCACCCTGCACACAAACCACAGCCGCAGAGACTCTCCCACGCCAGGAGGCAAATAAATGGGAAGAAGGGTGATGAGCAGGGTGCAGGACTCGAGGGCGAGCAGGCCAGCCTGCCAGAGCTGTACACCAGTCAGTGCTGAGGTACCACAGGGAAAATGGAACTTGCTTACGCCAGTCGTTGACCCCAAAGCCACAAGAAAGGACAGCAATGAATTTAAGACGGGGGCTGAGTTTTAATCTAGCCATTATCTTTTCTAACATCAGCTATTTCCGTACGGAGTGGTTGCTCACCCCTGCTCTGGGCTAACCTTGCTCCCCTGCCCCAAAAATCCCACTCCCTCAGGTTTTTGGGGTGATGACTGGTCTGATGCCTCATGTCAGAAGCACAAGGCACCAGCCGCCCTGGAACCTCATCAGCCAGCTAAAGAGAAAAATATCTCCTGACACAAACAACCTTGCTGACTCCTGGCCTGCTGCTACCCTTCTCTTCTTGAGGAAGGTTATTGAGGAAGCAGTTTTGGAGCAGGGCCAGCTGTGTCTTGATCTTGAGAGGTGTCTTTGATCCCTCTCAATCTAACTTTAAAGGTAGAGTGATATTAGATCCAATGTCTAAGAATGCCCTTCAAGCAGCAGTTGAAGACCTCGGGGAGAGGTCTTCAACCAGATTTTTCAAAACAGAGCTGGCTCAGAAGAACTCAGGCTCTGACACTGACCCTGTTTTAAACTCCCTACCCTCCAGCATCTCCACATGAAATTACCATCCCTTGTGCCACTCACCCACAGCAACAATTGCCAATTAAGTCAGTTCCATCTCTGACTAATTTCTTGACCCAATCTGCTTTTAGGGCAGAAAAAACTTGTGCAGAATCTTCTCGAACGCCTGCTGCTTTTTAGCCAAAAACAAGTAAGACAAAAACATGCCCAGGAGCAAAAGGAATGGATTGCACCAACAGACTCATTAATAAGTAAATAATATTTATCATGAGCTGTGCACTACGGCATTTGGACAGACACAAGATAAGCACCAGTTTGGTGCCTGCGCTTGCCAGCTGGTCACATCCAAACGTTCTCCATCTCAACATGCTTTGGCTAACAGGGACGTGGCCCGGCACTGAGCTGGGGATGCAGGTGCCCATGCTCCAAGGAATGGTGTTTTAGGTACCAAAATTGTGCCCTGCATGTTGAGACCCGCCAAGTGGAGGCAGAGGGGAAGACCAGCTAGGGCTGTCCACCCTCACCAGTGCCAGATTACATTTCCACGGCAGCTGCTCCCTTTGTCTACACCCAGTAAAGCCAAACCAGCCTAAAAATTAATTTAATCTGCTGTAAACCCAAGTGTCAAGCACTTAGATGGCAGCTAAAAGCGCCACTCTCAGATAACCGAGTGACACTGGCTAATAATAGCCTGCGCATTAGGGGAGCGGGAGCGGACATTTTGTGTAACCAAAGAGGAACCTGCGCCTGGGAACAGCCCACGCTGGCCGGTCCCAGCCCCGCCAGCAGCGCCCGAGCCCACCCGGCCTCTCCCGTGATTAGCTGCACTAATACCACCGGTGACCTCTCTTTCAAGCTCGGAGGCAACAATAGTCCCGGCTTTTGTTAGCGGGGAGAACAAAATGCCACCTTTTACAGCTCTGCAATCATAGCTGCTTCCCTTTTCATCTCCCAGAGGCTCTGCACCAGACCTTGCTCACCGGGGAGGATGGTTAACCCTTGCCGGGCAGCCTGGCCACAGCAGGAGGGAGGGAGGGGTGCCAGGGTCCCTGCAGGCTCCTCTTCTCCCACATTCCTTCATTTGCACAGAAAACGCCAAACAAGCCCTTTCTGGTGGAGGATGCAGGTGTGCAACAGGGCTCTTCTCTGCCTGACACTGCCATAGGCAGGAAGTACCTGGTGGCCACTTCAAGCCCCTGTGCTGCATCAAAAGGTCACCAAAATCCATGCTGAGCTCTCCTCCCTCGCTCTGCCCCTGGGAACTGCCTTAAACACACCCACTGACCAGGAACTCGTGTAGCTCAGGTAAGCTTCTTTTGTCCAAACATAGGAAGAGCAGCTTAGAAACAAAGGAGAGTGTGTTTTCCAGAGCAGCACTTCCCAAAGCTCAGGAACTCTCCCAGGGATGTAGCACAAGCTGCTGATATGAATGTGAGTTTGGGTTTGCATGCAAGGCTCTTCCCAAAAGAAGAGGATGGATGCTCAGAGGTGCTCCCTTCCCACTGCCCATGGGCAGGGCTCGCTCAGGACCTGGAAAAGACCAACCTTCATCCACTTTGGGATTCCTGAGAGAGGAGGGCACCTCATCCACCTCCACACCCCTCCCTCTCTCCTTCTTCTCAACAAGGGCTACAAGGAGCACGGGGAGCTTTCTCCCAGGGCGTGCAAGGGTCTTGGATGCACAGCTGACTGCACGTGTCAGTTATGCTCCAAATGGGTTGTCACAGGTCAAGGTTCTGCAGGCAGCAAGAGCAAATGCTATTTTTAGACAGGATAAGGTCACGGTGCTTTTAGAGACAGTGAGGTCTACAATAAAACCTATTGATCAGTCTCTGGAACTAGCGCTCCGGAGAGACGCCTAAATTGAAACAAAAATTGCCTGGCCGTTTTCTCTATAGACTCGGTGGGTAAAAGCTTGTTGGAGTCTTTGAGGAGATAAAATAAGTAAGAAGAACCTGCGTACAGACCACAGTTGTCCATTTAAGTGGATGCACAGGGGGGAAAAAAGGGAAAGTGAGACCTACGGGAGAGAACAGTGGGAAGCTCCGAGCATCCTTCTGCCATAGTGACAAGCCAGCTGCCCCAAGGGTGAAGGCCATCCTTACCATGCCCTGACTCCAACCTCCACAGCCCAGGTGTAAAGGCACTACAGCAAACCTGACTTTTAAGAGAATTAATGCTTTACTTGCATCTTGGAGGGTAAGGAAGCCTCTGAAGGCATTAATCACTGGGGTCTCCGACAGCACACATGCCTTCACCATCCTTGGAAGTGTTCAAGGCCGTGTTGAATCAGGCTCTGAGCAACCAGGTCTAGTGGAAGGTGACCCTGCCAATAGCAGGGGGTTGGAACCAGATGAATTTTGAAGTCTCTTCCAACTCAAACCATTCTGTGATTCTCTTTGGCCATTTGTGTTTTGGCAACGAATATCACCCAGCTGACTCGGGAAGACCCAAAGATGAAAAACAGACCAGTATTTCAGCCAGGCAAATTATTTAACTGGATGTTTCACACATCTCCAAGGTTTTCACATCAAACTCAAAGCGTTTATCCAGGTAATGGATAAACCAAAATTTCACCAAAAATACCACAAAGCACTGGACTATCACACCTTCAAGTTCAGCTTTAAGTCCACTACAGGCACATAAATCCCTCTCTATCACAAAGAGGATCTTTATTGTATTGGAGACCTGAAACCACAGGGACGAGCATGAAACCGTGGAGTATCTTCATTCATCATCTGCCCCACTGCCACAGCCTCGCTCACAAACAAAGCATGCCACAGTAAACATAATCCATACATCACACCCTGACATGGGTGACCCCATTAGCGAGTCCCAGCCAGAGCACCCCACCACACACCAGCAATATAACGACCGATGCAACTGGAGGATATAATAATAATAATAATAATAATAATAATAATAATAATAGCAACTGCAGGTAAATACTATTAAGCCGTGAAAAGCTAGTGTGGGTGGTGGGATACGTAGTTTACTTCCTACTCCAGACAATAACAACATGAGAAGATATATATGCTCAGCTGCTCAGGTAAAGGCAGATCGTGTGGGAATTAAAGCACTCACAAGCCTGCAGTGTGGCTTGCTCGCCATCCAACTGCCAGGTTAGGCTGCAGTTTAAGTTTCTGCATAATAGAGATGACAAGATGCAAAATCTCAAGCAGTATTATCTGTACAGTGCCTGTGCTGCAGAGGAATCATAATAAAAAACATGTTTCAAAGCATTACAGTAATTGTGATTCTGGGAAGAAAAGAAAAAACCAACAACAATAAAAAAGACAGGTTGATCTTTCCAAAAAATATACTGCTGCTAGAAAAGCCAAGGTAATTATTCTTCTATTTAGGAAATCAGGCTTGGGTTTTGTTTGGTTTCTTTCTATAAAGGTCCTTAGGCTTCTACCAACACTTTTACAATTTTCGTCTTAGTACCCTGTGACTCCAGGACAAAGTTTGAGATAAAACGATTATAATAAATAAGGACAAAGTTATTTGGGAATTAAGGACACTGCTGCAGCCCCTCATCTTCTTAACTGATTAAATGAATGGAGCTTTAGTGGAATATATGTCTGAGAAAATTCAAAGCTAATTTCTGTTTATAATTACTGATAGCACGCGAGTATCCTTTCCAGAAAGCCTACTCTATCACCCAGAAAGCAGATGCAAATATGGGTATAAATAGGGAGTGCAATGAAGCCTGTGGCAATACTCACATTAACTGCCATGCAGTCAGACTCCTACCCCATATATGTGTATGGGTACACACTCTCACACACACACACATGCTCCTCCGGTGATTTTTAACATGCATCACTTGTATCCAGGCTCAACTCCACGCCTGCCACCTTCTCCAAGTTTTTTTTCCTAGACTCCAGCGGCCAGTAGACAAAGCTCTCTGTTAATCTGAACATAAATAACCATAATGGGTTGAGCCCAAGCTCCTTTACACCGCTGTGCCTACCAACTGACTCTCCTGGCTGCAGGGAAGCCACGTAGGATTTATCCCTGGGATAACTCTGGAGCAGGATCTGCCCCCACAAACACTTTCTCTGTGTCTATCCCCGCCCTTGGATTTTGCACGAGCACAGAAGCAGGGAGGGGACCACAGACATCCCCTACTGCTGCCGGAGAGGAGCTTTTGTAACCTGCTCAGCTGCTATTGGGCATGAAGCTGAGAAGTTGGAGAGGCTGGAGTGGCGGAGAGTGGCTCCCTCAGTTTGTTTAACTGCAAGATGCATCTGGATTTGTGGGGCTTCCAGTATGAGGCAGCTTCAGGATCAGCACATCCACAAAACAGAGGCCAGGGACATGATGCCGTGATTCCCAGAGCCACCTTCATCCCTCTCCCAGGGGGCACAAGGCACTGAAAGACCCAGCTCTTTCCACAACAGGCAGGGAAAGGAGGGAAATAAACCCTCAAACTTTTTTATCTTTTCCATTTATTTTTGAATTAGCATTCAGCGTCTGCCGCCGTGACACGGATAGCTAAAAATGTGTGTGTGGATATGTCATCCATGAACAAAGTGGCTCATGTTTGTTCTTTATTATTTAGGAAATGCACATTAATTACTGCAGATTTTCTCCTATACATCTACTGTATCTCAGACAGAATTGCTGAGAAGGTCTGCAGAATAAAAATGTATGGGGTAATTAAATGGATATTTATAATTAGAACTTAATAATTTGCATCAGGGACAAATGAGCTCTGATTTCAATCTGTAGTGCATTTAGATTAGCCTGAAGATAGTGTAATTTGATGTTTTATAGTCCTCCTCTCAGATTATGAAACAATACAGTGTCTTTAAAGCAGCCGTGTTTGTGTCAGGAGTGTGTTAAGAAGCAGCCGCAATGAAAATGTTTGACAACGTGAAAGCAGCCATAAATTACATGACAACTGTGTAAAAGTCGTGATGAAACAAATAAAGAGCTGACCTATAATGCATCTGATTCAGCACCGCGCCCGGACCACTCCAGCTCATCCTGGAGCGCATCCTTACGCGCGGCTACTTAGCGCCGAGAAAACTGTAAATTATCCCTAGTCAACAACATTGATTTTTAGTCGACGTTTCAATCAGTTTGAAGTAGAAATACTACACTGCTCCCCCGGCAGCCTCTCAGCCAGCCGGCTGCTCGGCCCGAGCCTCTTTGGGCGCAGCTCTGTTATAGCCCCATTGTTCCCACTGTACAATATTTATCGTGGGCTCTCCAGGCACAGGTACTTGACCCGAAGGTCATCGCCTTGTCTCCTGGACATACAACCCACCTCTGCTACCAATGCCTTTTGCCCAAACACAGGGAGCCCCTGCAAATCCCGCTGCCTCCCCACGGATGTACAGGTGAATCTAACCCAGGGACACGGCATTGCACGGCCACAGCCAAACTTGTGTTCCCAAACTAAGGGGCTGAATCTCCCCAGGGCCAGAGGTGAAGAGAGATGGACTCCTTACCAAGGTCTTGGTAAAGAGCAGGTTGGTTTGGAGATGCGACCACATCTTTGCTTCTCTTCCCAGCTTTGTCAAGCCACCAGCAGGGAGGAAGAGGAGTGAAGCTGGGCTCTCATTCCGGCTCCACTGCAGCTCTCCGGCCTTAACTGGGGTGAGCCACCCCACCTGTGCCACAGCAGTTGCTTCCCTCGCCCTGGCAGCGCGAGTGTGTTCATTAACATCTCCGAGGCACTCAGGTCCTCACGTAATGGATGCTGTAAACACCTCGATCAGCAGATAACAGGGAGTCCTGTGCAGGCATTACACACACGGGAGCTGCGCACGTGCGTAGGCAAACGCCTGGGAAAACACACAGGGGTGCCAAGTCGCCGGGAAGCTCACCATCAAACCAGTTACAGTCTGCAACATGAGGAGCGAGGGAAGAACCAGTGCAAGGAAGGAGATTTCCAGACCCAGAGCCCTGGCACTCAGCCTCATGGAGCCATATCCCACAGCCTCTTCCCAGCCTTTGTACTTTCCTCCCACAGAGCAGAGCTCAGTGCACCGCACACCACCAGCTGCTAGCTAAGAACGCAAAGGGGAATGAGAGGAAACAAGGCTGGGATTTTCAACCCATGGCATATTCCCATATTCCTCAGTAACTATGACTCACAGAACTGGATGCCCACATGGAGCAAGGTGGTCAGGTAAAGCTTTAACTGAGAGAGGCCAACCCTATGCATGCCCACTTTCCAAGAGGGACAGTCATGTGACATAAAGCCTCTACTACCAATCCATTCTCGTAATTCCCAGCAAGATGCAATGCTGGGAATGCATCTAAGGGACAGAGGACAGGCAGGTGACCCAACCCACTCCAACCTACCCTTCACACCTCTGAAAACACTGCCCGTGTTTTCCCAGCTATGCCCTTTCCGTGCATTTTGAAATCCACCGTCCATCAGCATGACGGGAAAACAAGGTGTCGAGCTCTTCCTTTGAGGAGTTTCTTGTTTGACCAGAGTACACGTTATTCAAATCAGCCAGAGTGAAACACAGTTAAGCTGCTGTTTGTTCCAGCACGATGAGACTGGCCTGTTAAAAAGCAAAAATGTCAGGATGTTACAGGCTCAGCCTCCTGCCGAGACTGGTAAGTAGCTGAACAACTGTCAGAAACGGCATAATCGGAAACAACCAAAAAATAAAAATACCCAAAACGACCAGGAATTCAAATTGTGTTTCCAAGTCACAGGTGCTCTGGGGCCACCCACACTCCAGCCAGGCACCCTTGGGAAGCTCTGACCCAGAGCATCCCTGCACCCTCCTTTATTACATCCCCACCACATCCACCTCTCGCAAAGCAAGGAACTTTAAGTCAAAACAACGATAACCCAGTGAAGTTCTCGGATTTTGTCTTTATTCTCACCACCACACCATTACAAGGACTTTGTCTTCATTCTCAGCACCACAGCATTTATTACACCACCTCAGCATTTTGTCTATATTCTCACCACCCAACGAAGCACCTCGACGTCAGGCAGGGCCCAGCAACACTCTGTGAGGGCTGCATGAAGGCTGGAAGCACAGACACCTTCACACTCAGTGCAGGTCTGCACCAGGGGATCAATTTGATTTCGTTTCTCACAAAGTCATTTGAATGGGTGGGAGCCAGCACAAAAAGGTGCTGTCGAGCACAAGCTGTGGGCCTGCACTGGGTCTGCCCCCAGGGCTCACTCTCCCCAGCCACGCAGGCATTGCCTCGCAGATGCTTTTCACCCCCCAATTTAACTCCTGCTATCTCTGAAATCTCCCAGACACACGCAAGCCCCTCCTGCTCTCACACTCTCAAGTTTAGTTTGCCTCTCAGAACAGCAACCCCCCTTTTTTTTTTTTCCTGTCCTGGGCCCTCAGGTTACTGGCACAGCGACAACTCTTTTTTTTCCCAACAGCAAGCCAGGAAAGATGATAGAACCTGCGTGCGTGGCCAAGGGACTGGTCTCAACTGGTTCAGAGGGAAAAAATGGAGCTGTGTCTTTTTTACCCCCCCTTCTCTCCCTCTTCTTGCCTTTAGCCAAAAGACCTGGGAGCATTTGATGTACAGTCAGCAGGTATAAAAAAAAAAAAAAAAGAAAATTATTGAAAAGGCTGGCCGGCTCCGGAGCTGTGACACTCTCTCATCAAACTCTGGACTTCAGCCAAGTTCATCTGTTAATGGAGAGCCAGAGCCAGGGCCTCCCCCCGCCACCACCCCCTCGCTCCCTCCTCTACCTCTTCCTCCCTCCTAAAAAACTAGACATCGATTATGTCTGTGCTTTTCCCTTTCTATTCAAGATAAACAAAGTGCTTCAAGTTCAGGGCACACCCTGGGACCCTTGACAAAGCAATCTATCATCCTGTCTGCTAAACCAGTCTGGCCACACCACCGCCGAAGAGACTAATGCTTCCAGTGTACAATTTTCCCTTTGTGCTGCTGCCCTATTACTAGTAACCTCTTTTCTTCCCTACCTTCCCAGGAGCAGATGTGCTTGACCACTTTGCCTAAGCCCCTCCTGGCAAAGGCATTTTTTGCTGAAAGCAACCTTAAGAATTTAAAAAAAAAAAAAAAAAAAAAAAAAAAAAAAAAAAAAAAAAAAAAAAAAAAAAAAGCCAAGCCCCCGTCTGCCCCCTCCTCTCCCCAACTCCCATCTCCATCCCTACATCCACCAAAGAAATCCAGCACAGAGCTTAATTTTTCCTTCCCCACTGAAGATTTCTTTTTAGGGAGTGAGTTCAGGTTTAAATCATATCCACTAATTCATTCTGACTTGCAATTAAATGCAAATACACTTTTATAGCCAGCATGGAGTGTATTAATTTTAACAGCAAATGACAAAATAAGAATACAGTCCCTCCAATACCAATAACGAATCGCACTATAAATCACGTTAGTGGTCACATTCATTAAAGCTTGTAAAGCTCTTGGAGATCTGCGGGCGCGATGTGCCACCAACCCACAGAGCA
>VZRF01011084.1:1103868-1116368 GCA_013396875.1 Vireo altiloquus | reverse complement strand
ATCCAAGAGTATCTTTATCAGAATTTAATTTTTCCTTATTGATTTTTTTCTAACGTAACACAAATTTAACATAGGACAGTTTATAGTTTATTACAAAATAATACAGCCTCTATCTCTTTTTCCAAATGCATCCCACTGTGTTCTAGCTCCTCAAAGAGAATAAGGCTCCCGGACTACTGTTTCTCATTGCACAACAACTCTTCCCTAAACATAAAAATCAGCATCAGTAAGAGAGAAACACAGGGAAAAGCCCCCAGCCACCCTCACGCAGTAAATGCTCCACGCACTTGCGATGCCCTGGCTGAAGAACGACAGTTTTGCTGATCTATTCTCCTACTCCACAAAGAATAAACTCGGTATAAAATGCAACGAAACCCAGATGATTCATTCAACGTCTGAAAAAAAACCCAGCTGTGACGCTGAAGCAAAGTAATGCTGGGTGACAAATTAATTGTTGCGAATATTTGGGGGGGGGATACAACACAACACGTTTTTATTTTTGCATTTTGTATTTCCCTACCTGATAAATCAATTAAGCACGCAATTAATGCAAAATTAAACTCCTTACTTCCTAA
The DNA here is from genome assembly GCA_013396875.1 of Vireo altiloquus. Lineage (NCBI taxonomy): Eukaryota > Metazoa > Chordata > Aves > Passeriformes > Vireonidae > Vireo > Vireo altiloquus. The sequence goes on along the minus strand of VZRF01011084.1, from coordinate 1,115,793 downwards.
AGGAACAAGGAACTGTGATGCGTAATTTTTTAAAAGTAATAGCTGTAGTAATAGCAGCAATAATAACAATAATAATAATATTATTATTATCCACAACAACAATAATAACACCACTAAAGGCAGGGCTCTTCTTTGAGCCTTTGTTGTTCAGCAGTAATTCCATTGTTTATTTAGGCAGAGGTTTTTCTATCTGCAGCTAAGATCAAATTGTAGGTGTAATTGTTCAGCATTTAGGCAAAGCAGGAGAGGATGGAAGCAGAGAGTCCTTGGTTCTGACTGACCAAAGCTCTCCAGGTCTCTCTCCACCAGCACACCCACTCCGGTGGGAATCCTGCTCCCTCCTGACAACGCCTACCTGGAAGGGCAGAGGAAGCACTGCTTCTCCTGGCAGCTATTTCACAGGGACAGCAAGCCTCCCTGCCTTGTCGGCAATGCAGTTATCTGGGTTTTGCTTCCTGCCCCACTCTTGGTGTCTCAGCTATTTAGTGTGAAACACAAAAATCCGAGCTGTAGCTGAGCTCTGTACCCACCAAACAGGGGGAAGCGATGAGATTTTATTTTAACAACAACCTGTTCAGGTAAAAAGTTCCAGCAGAATCACAGCAGGCGAGCGGGCAGAGGTCTCCGGGGAAAGCAGAGAGAATAAACACTTTGGTGCACTGTCTGCAAACCCAGAATTCAGCAGCTTTTTTTGGCAGCCAATTTGTTTCAAGTGTTTTGTTTCAGGGAACGTATGTATTTTTCTTTGTGCATTTTGTGGATTTACTACAACCGCTCCTGACAGCTGTTGATTCAGTTAAATGAGCACATTATTAAAAATCCTCGAACACAACCGCACTGAAAAACAGACACCTTTGGATGGAGCTGAGGATTTGAACACACAAGAAGATGCAAATGAAACCTCTGAGAGGAGGATGTACAGCCTAGGCCGTGCCCAAGCCAGGAGGCAAAGGGGGCTCCAGCCCTGTTTGTGGTGACTGTTTTCTTTGTTTTGACCAGACCCAGATGCTAAAAAAAGAACGAGAAGCAATGCCAATAATCCCAAGTATAAAAAATAAATGTTTGCTAATACTTGAAAAAATTACATCCCCCAGCGGGCTAGAGTTAATGTGCTTCAAATAATTCTGCACGGTGCCCTGTACTTTGTTTTCTTTTCTTACTTACTATCCAATTTTGCAGAGGAAGGGCACCTATTCAGAATGAGGAGGGAAAGAAGAGGATGTTTTCATTTTGCTTCAGATCAAAGGCAAACAAGAATGCAAACTGTGGCATATTGAAAATTTTTTTTCCACCGCTGTCATTCACACTGGGCTATCGAAGTTTTATACAATTCCCCAGCCCGGCTGCATATTAAGCTGGCTGTGTACAGCTTTATTATAGCGTGGTGCTGAGGAAACATTAATATTCCTGTGTTGCATCTGACAGGACATTTACATGCGCCCATCTGAGCTCACACCTGAGAGCTGCTCCAAGGTACAGTAGCTGTGCTCCGATTGTAAAGGCAAATGAAGAACACAAATTCCCTGCTGGGATCGGGGCTGACCTCGCCACACCCCACACCGCAAACCTTTCCCTCGCCAACCCCAGGCAATGCCCCCTCCGAATGAAGAATGAGCCACCAAGTTACCAGCCTGGGTGACAAAAGAGCAAAAAAAACCTCGCTGAAATATTTTAAAGATGCACAGCGAGTGCAGCTGGCCAATAAAGGTTGGAAAACAAACTGGCTGAACCCCGTGCGGGATGCGTTGCATACTAAACCTGATTAGAGAGATGGGGAGGATGTTTATGGGCTTTAAAATGCGTTTGGCATTAACACAGGAGGGTTTGAATAATGTGAACACTTGGTCTGCTCATCCATAGGGGTCCACAGCCACCGGCCCAGCTCCTGCAAGAGTTTGATCCACTTCTGGCAGAGTAATGCACACCCAAGATGGGGGCCGTCCAGAGCGAGCTGTGTTTCATGGAAATTCATTATCAGATCATCCCAACCGCTTGGGTGGTTTGTGGGTCCATTAATGTGCCTGTTATTTTTAAAAGTATGCCATAAATCACAGCAACCCACGTACTGGTGTCTACCTACATGGGCCCAAACCTGCTACGCCCAACGTCACCAGGCGTCAGGCCGCAGCTACTGTCTATGAACACGGTGAGACAAAATTACATCCATTTCATTTTCAAAGGGGAAAAACAAAAAAAAAAAACCCACCCAATGGTTAATTTTAGGGCCATGCTACCAGTATCAATACATATATATGTAAGTCTTAATGGGCTAAAATATATGGACTTGAGGTGTTTAATGGACTTTATGGACTGGGTGCAATACCCCAGTAGCTGACATACAAAACCGAGCGCTCCCGGGTGGAAGCTGCGTTCAAACGCCTGCCACTGGGCGAAGACAACTTCCTTGGACTCGCAACATCCCTGGCAGCACCATGACCCGAACGAAATCACAACAAGCAGAAAGGTAACGAGAGATCCTCAGCGATTAGCTAAGAAAAAACCCAACAAAACACAAGTGGCACTGTGCCAGGCCATGTCCAGCTTGATGCTAAATGCCTTTTATTGCACAAAGCTGGTACTAGTGGATACAAAAACAGACCCAAGCTTGAAGGGAATTTTGTCCAAAAAAATTTCCGTAATGAGGATGCGTGCAGGCAAACAACTGGAGGCTCTGCTCCCGTTGCCTGACGGTGCCTTGCAAGCCTCTTTAATCGTCCTTATTATTTGAATGAAACAAGAAAGAGCTTGTGGGCTGAGGGATGCATATACAAAACAGGGTGATGCTAATAGGCCTCCTCGCCTTTAAAAGCGGCATTACCAAATTACGGGAATGTTTAGGGAAGACTTTACTTCTCCTACCGGGTTATTTTTTGAACACATATAAATACTATATGTTCCTTTTCCGGGTTAAGTAAAGGTGGCCTGTCCACTTTAGACAAATCCGGTAAAATTGGTCCAAGTCAGGTGTTAACTGACGCGTTATGAAATATAAGTCCTGTCCCCACCTACTATGATCTTCTGGCTTGTGGCTGCCCTGAGTCCCTAGCCCCCTCCAAAACTTTACTGAAAAATGTTACAAAAAAAGGTTACAAAAGTGGTTACAAACAGTTAAAAACAAAATCAGATTACACTAACTTTCTAGCTCTACTAGCAAACATATATACAATGCCAACAGACAATGTGAGCACAATGGACAAGGTCCAGGCAACCTTCTCTTGCTTTGTTTTAGAAAGGCCAAGAGCTCCCAAAAGTTCAAAGTTTCCATGGCACCATGTTTAATTTACTCCCTGCCTCAGTTTCCATCACCCAGCATTCGTTGCTGGGAGTCTCCACACACAGCCTTGCGCTATTATGCACATGATTTTCAAAGCTTTCGGCATGTGATGCCAACGTGCACCTTTCAAGATCTATATAGAGCTTAACGAGTGCCAGGCTGCCTCTTGAACTACCAGCATTTTGGATGCAGTGATGCTTCGGCTCATGGACAGCTCCATAATTCAGTGTCCCATGCAATAGGAGAAGGGACAGAAAATGTATTTCTCATCCTCTCAGAAGATCTGACTTGCAGGAAACAAAAAAACCCACCAGAAATATTCAGGGGACCACAACACTGTGATGCTCCCCTGGAAGGCAGAGGCAGAGGCAAACTTTCTACCCTGCTTCTGTGCTTCGAGTGAACTCATATTTGTGTTTCCAATAAAGAGCCATTTTTACATTAACTGTCTGGACCAGCAGGGAATAGGAAAACTAACACAATCTTTACCTCGTACAAAGGATGATATTGGTGTCACGTGTTTTCTTTTTCAAAAAATGTTATTTATAAAAGGCAATGGGGAAAGCAGGGAAACTATTGACTCTTCTCTGTATCCCTGTGCGAGCAGCATTACAGCAACTTTTTGATCCCCTGCATTTTTTACATTTTTCCCCCCCCAGAAGTAAATTTCACAGCCGCACAGGCCACCGCCTTTAATTAAGCTTTCAAAAGTCTTCTGACAATGCCAACAATTGCAAGACACTTCTAGAGCTCAATCATGCAATCATCGTGACACTTCTATTTACAATTTGTCTTAGAAAGAGTTTCTCTGACATTGTACTTTGACAAAACAGCCAAGCTGCCGGTTCACAACCTTTCTCTGTCTTATTTACAAATACAGCTTGTACGCAGAGCTCCAAATCTCGGGAGCGGGAGCCTTTGGGTAGCACCCTCACTATTTTTTCCTGCCTGCAATATTTTACCCAGCCTGTGCTCTCTGTTTCTTTGTACGAGGAAAGCAGACAGAATTTGACTTCAAAATCTTCCCATATTCTTTCTTCCCTTCCTCTATCTTTAAGCTTTCATCTTATTGTCCAGATGCAATGCAAACTGTTCAGCGCAGACAGCAGTTATTTTGTCTCCAGAACAAAACAAAACAGGGAATCGACACTCACAACCTACAGAATTATAATGGCAACTACTAATAACAGCCCAAGAAAATTTCTGTTCAAAGACGTTACTTCCCGAGACCTGTAATAATCAAATATACTCAGTCTGAAATTTAGCATCAAATGACGTTCACCTTCCCTCGACTGCAGCAGACAGAAGGATTTCTTACATTATTTTCCCACGTGTTTTATTTGAATGTCACAAGCAGCTTGAGAATATAGGATTCGAGCAGTAAAAATGACCTCCCCTCCTCCTCCCCTCTTTGTACAGTAAACAGAGCATCCGCAGATACACGCTCGGCATTATACAGGGGAATGCGCAGCAGAGCTCCAAAGTGTTCCCCCAACTGCATCCAAGTAACATTTAAGATCCTTCTTCACCCAAACCCCAACCTTTCATTAATTCCCCCGGACTTACACATTCAACAAACAAACCGCCAAAACCTGACACGGGCGGGCGATAAATATTTCCTCAGCCTTTTCAATAAGTGAACAGCAATTTTACATTCACTGATCTCCAGATACTTCAGTTAATATTTCCCCCTATTGTAAAATACGAGAGCGGATAACTAAAGCCCTGCCGTCGCCCTCACTGCAAATCACGGGCTGCCGGTATCTGGTGGTGAGGCTTTGACATACATATTGATGAAAGCTGCCTCGTTGGACCCACACAACATATCCTATTAATTTTCAGTTAAATTTATGGCATTTCAGCTCCAGTGCCGGATCAGCATCACTCAAAATTTTATAGCAAGGCAGAGCTGTGCTCAGGCAGACACCCACATGGAAGAGCCAGGTACGGACACATGCCTCAGCCTACATGGATCCCACGGCTGCTGCACAGGTTGCACACACACATATAAGATCCTGTCCTCATCCCTGTCTCTGGAAAACGGCAGGATAAAGAGCAGCCTAGCGACAGTTAAAACAGACATCATTTCTCCCTGCATTTGAATGAGTCGCTGCCTCCTTCCTCGTCTGTACACCTTTAACCATTACTTAAGATTCTCTTCTACTGTAACACCCCAACTTACTCACTACGAAACTGCAGGCAGGGAACAAACTGCACCCGGAGCTCACCCACAGCACCTCTGTATCCAGGGCTGACCTGGAACACCTCTTCCAGCCTCACAACTAACTGGGGACATTTTTATATTGCTACAAAACACGTATTTTCTGGTCTCTTAGCAGAAAGAATCACTTCCCCCAACTTCTGTGTGTTTTTCCAAAGGCAGCCTCTGTCTTTTTTATTTTAATTACGCACTCAAATCTTTTGCATTTTGCATTCTTGCACAGAAATCAGATATAAATAGCTGAATTGGAAGAATTTGAGGTTCTCTGCAGGGGCCTTGCTGAAGCCTCAACTCCACAGTTCAGGCTCCAAGACCCTCACTGGAAATTTCACTGCTGGACTCCACAATGTACTGGCTACAAGCAGTGGGTCACTCCAGCTATTTCCACACTTCTATGTAACACAAGGGAGCTGAACTCATCCAAGTGAAAAGGGAGATGAAAACACGAAGGGGAGGAACAGTGCAAGACCCCACAACTCCTGGTGCACCTTCTCCCTTCTCCCAAAGCCAGGCTGCGTTTCCAATCAACAGGAAGAACCAAAGGACCCCAGTGTCACTCGGCTCCGGCCCAGCCAGGGAGATGCAGAGAACCTGCATTCTTGGACCTCCCATCCGTAGGCACAGCTGGGCACAGCAGCCAGAAAACTTGGAGCAGAAGAGCCCTGACAGCCACAACTCCATCTCTACTCAGGACACGCTCACGCCTTGCTCTGTGGGACCCTCCTGCACCACACCAAGTCTGCTCCCAGTCAAGCCCACCTCCAGGTAAGAGCAAGCAGGATCAGGCAGGCCCCGCCACCGTGCCGCTGTCCTCAGCCACCGCCTCCGCTCAGCGAAGCATTTACAGCCAGTTAAAACCACGGCCCTTTCTGAATTAACAGCCCCGTGACGGCGCGCGAGCCCAAATCCTCCTCGCTTCGTGTCACCCGCGCCACGTGAAAGCCAGACTCGGCTCGCAGAGCCTCCCGCGCCAAACGAGTGCCAGAGCAGAACCCTCAGCAGAGGAGGTTCCCCTCGTGCAGAACTCCTCGGTGTGGCCATGCCTGCAGCCCAGGGACCTATCTGGGACCACGGGGATGACAGCATGTTTAATTCTTGCTTGACAGATACTGTGTTTTGTCTTTTGAGCGGAGCGGCGCCGTACGTAAATACAGCGTTACATCATACTGCCGCTCCTCCATATTTGGTGATTTAGTATGGCTCCAGAGCTTGGAAGACTACAAATCCCTTCCGCCAGGCTCCTGCTTCATTAATCATGCCCTACACTTCTGCTCGCTTTCCGTCAGATCGCAGGCAGCACATGGAAATGGGCACTGCCCTCTACCACTCTGGGAAAAAAATTTCACCTTTAACATCCGTGTCTGGGAAGTGCAATATGGGGAATTATGGGGGTTTATGTCTCATTCAAAATGTAGCTCTGCAGTAGCTGAGCCTCTGTTTCCTCTTAAATGTAGACATATTCACGTTTCAAGGAAATACCGATTACTCTGCAGAAACAGCACACACTCGTTCACATGACATCTGCATGTGCACGCACATGGCTCTGCACACAGGCACGTGCGCAGGCAGACACCCATGCACTGATATGGATCTGCTGCCACCACAAAACCTCCAAAACTGCAGCTCTCCAGCACAGTTTGGCGGCCAGCTTGGAGGCCAGGGAGGCTGCGGGAGGATCCCGCTGAACCTCCCAGTGCCTACTGCCCTATTATGGTTTAGCTTTGTGGCCAAAGCAAGCCCAAGACAAGCTCCAGCACATCATGTGGTGATGTACTGTGCCTCCGAGCGGTCCTGTGGGCTCCCCGAAGAGAGGTACCAGCAGTGCCACATCCCAAACAGCACTGGAGGGGGAGTTTGAAACTGGATCAGGCATTCATTGGGGCTGACGCGCTGTGGTCTCGCCTTTTTCGACTGGCACTATTAGCCTGGTATGAAGTGATTTGAAATGCTCTCTGCAAACGGGTCATACTTTCATTTACTAGCAGTGTTTTAAAAGCAGAGCGTGCCTTGCTACATTCCCAGGGCTCTGGGATTTTCTTTCACATGGTACACTGTTATTATTTTAACCTCACTTGTGAAAATATCTGCATGGCCAATAGCTTTCTGATTTTTTAAAAAATAAAAAAATATGCTACAAAATGGAATTATTTACTCTTTTTTCAAATTACATTTTATATTGTTTGTTGCACAAAACAGAACTCTGCCTTGGACATTTGTACGGCTGACATGTGGTTGTGTAAACCGCAAACAAAATCAAGATACATCTGTCAAAACCACATCAGAGACAAGAGAGAGCACAGCGAAGCATTTATCATTTGGCTGAGGAGGCAGGCTGCAGAGAGCAGCCTTTCCTGTCAAACCAACCTTTTGAAATTTCCAACATGCCCTTAAACTTTTCGAATAAGCATGTCTGTGCGCTTCAGCAACTGCCCTCTCTACTCTGGCCTGGCCAGTCGAAAATGGCATCTTAAAGTCAAGGTCGGTGGTGTCACTTTGCCATGGGGCTGTGTTTAATTACAGTCCATACGCTGACAGCCAATATGGAACCAAGGCTGGCTGATGCTCGGTTAACTCTTTCACCCCTGACTTTGCCAAAGACTCAAAAGCTCCTCGCTTTCTCGCGCGGCAGGCTCAGAACCCTCCTCCCACGGCGCTCCGGCAGGCGAGGCACCGGGAGACGGTGACTACAATGCAGGCAAATCACGAGAGTGGCCTCAAACAATACCGCCAGGAACACCGGCTGGCACGGCACGTGCCTGTTGCTCCTGCCGCTGCGCAGGCACCAGGAACCGCCGCTAACCCGGGGCGGGGAGGGCATGGACACCCCGGCCGTCACGGCGAGCAGAACACGCAGACACGGTAGTGCACGACTGCCAACATGCTATGTTGCAACTGAAACAGAAATAAACTCGCAAACACTTCTCCTTGCTTTAATTTACCTGCTATATGTTCCTGTTTAGGGCAAATTCCTCTAGATGACGTTGATAAACAATCGTCATCCTCTGGCGTAACCTGGATGCCAACCTCCACAGGATTGGATGCTTTTTTCAGCTCACTTGGTGAGGGTGAAGGTGGCTTATCCACAGCCTTCTCTAGGCAGAGACTGCCATTGCATTGTTTCCGTTTGTGCTCAATAAAAATAAGAATGTCCCCCAACGGAAAGTTCATCTGACACTGGCCACAAGTGAGGAGGTCGTGGTCCCCTTCTGGAGCTCCCAATGTGCCATGTTCAGGTTCGTCATCAGTGAGAATGGCTTCAAGAGGTTCGGCTGCAGTTTGAGAAACAAAAGGAGAATGGTTAGAGCTCTCGGGAAAGGCACTGGGCGCAGGGGGAGGAACACGCCGAGCCCCCTCTTCATGAATATTACACCCCGCTCTCGAGTCCGCCTGCTCCCCCCCAACCAAACCCATGCAACACGGCTGTCAGCACGGCACCGAGGACAGGGATCCATCAGTTACAGGGAAGAGATTCTGCAGGAGCAGCTGTAGCGTGCAGAACTCGCAGGGCGAGCACCGCAACTGTCTCCGTGTTCCTACAGGAGAGCAAATTTCTGACTCCTTGAACAATTCGGTGCTAAAATTAAACAGATAGGCTGGAAGAATACACTGCGAAACTCTTGTGGTACTACGACAAGAAGGGAATACGGTGTTTTATTGCTGAATGTATTATTTATGTACATGAATTCAAGGCTGAAAGCACTGCACACACTCTCACACACATGGGTGTGTATCTTCCACCAGCCAGACCAGACCCACTTTCTAAAATTCAGAAACACAGTGCAGACAGAAGGTGTTTCAATACACACATTCTCTGCACAGGCCATGCAGGTAATGTGCACGTGTGTAAAAGAGAAGAGGGGGAGAGCCAGCCTGCACGGCCACACACACCCAGGCACCGACACGCGGGGCACATCCAGCCCTCAGAACGCACGTGCAGACGTAAACGCGTGGATTTGTGTCACTGTCCCCATCGGCCCGTTTGCGGCTTCCAATTTAAAAACATCCTAAAGGCGGTAGTTATTCGAAGGGGGGGCGGAGGGGGGAGGGGATGAGGCAAATAAATAAATAAATGTATATACATACACGGCAGAAAACCAAAATGATAAAAAGCAAGTGCAGCAGAAATGCCTGCGGGGCGGGGGGGAGGCACCTCTCACTTTTGAGCTACTCCTCAGGATCCAAATAAACAGCAAATTCACCACCGAGTCCACGCACAGATATTAGCCGGATAGGATATTTTTTAGTACTTAAGGAAATAAGGCAATCAGTCATTTTGCGTTTTTTAATCCTGAAATAAGGGAATGCTTAAATTATCTTGAACATGTTAGCACTGGTGGCCTTCAGCATCTAAAAATCAGCCTGGCCAAGCAACTGCCACATTTCCTCGCAACAGTGAGAAGCGCCTTCTTTAAACTCAAAATACCTTGCCTAATGTTGTCAAAGTTGACAAATTTTCTGAATGAGCTCCAAAAAGCTTCATTATGAGGCTATTTCTGCTCACAGAATCGTCAGTGGATGCTTTAATGAGGCAGACTCGGCTCTCTTTTCTGTTGGCTTATTTTTTTTAATGTTAAATTTGCAGAGAAATACCTTGGCAGTATTTCTGTGCAGTCTCCATCACTACTGCCTTTCACGAGGGGGAAAAAAAAAATTAATACCAGCAGCGTGTTGGTGTTCCTCTGTCTGCGCAACACAACACGCACGCTAACAGCAGCGAGCAGGAAGAGAGGGTACTACAAATACAACCCACATCAAAACACTGCCAGGTAACGCAAGTGAGACAGAATACAACTCCTAAACAGTTAATCAGCCTGACCTTCTTTAGCTGGCTGCCAATTTCACATTTAATGAACTTAAAGCCACAGAGAATCAAAAAATAGATTTTAATTTGACTGCACAATATTGGAACTGATTTTGATAAAGTGCAAAAATCCAGTGAACTCAGGTTAAATTTATTTCAACCCTACCTAGGCTGAATATTGAGGAGGAAGATCTGGAGTAGCTCCCAGTTGTGCTGGGTAAAATAATATTGAAAGAGCACACTACCTCGCCGTACCTCAGCTCCAACTAGGACATAGGGATCCAGCCCATCATTTCTTGCCTCTAGTACTACTTCTAATTTAACGTAAGGTCAACCACAGGAATATGAAGGTTACATTCGTATTAATAAAAACAATGTCTTAATCGCTGGGGCTTTCTTCTAAACTTACAGACGGACAGGAGAGGAGGCACAACGTGCGTCTCACGCTCCTCGGGAAGCCGGCAGAGGAGCAGGGTGTTTCTGCGGGATTGCCGGGCATGGCGTTTTTCTCCCCAAGCCGTCCCTTGCGTTCGGACCGAGGGAGTAAATTATTGCAGGACTAATTCCACCGGTAGCTCGCTGCACGCCGCAGACAAAGGTATTTTGCGAATCTAACTTCGAGCTCACCGACGCTCCGCAGCAAAAAGACACAAAACCACCCGTGTTCCCCTTACAACTGGCTTAGCGAGGAGCTCTGCATAATCATTACTCAATTATAATGTTTTCCCGCGGCCTGATTCCTTTCTGACGCTGTCACTATTATTTAGCAGGGGAAGGTAACCCGCTGCTTCGACACCAGACAGTTAAAAGTGGCACTGAACAAAAATAGACTTTGCTAAAAGTCTGTACGGACTGGGCTGATTTACAATCAAAACCAGGAAATGAAGTGGTAATTCAGAGGTTGCTGATTACACCTCCACATTTCACCTAATTAATTTTATAGGAGGCAAAGTTCTTGAAAATAACAAGATGATCAAATGTACAGATATAAAACCTGTAACCTCAACATTTTCTATGCTCTTAACGTAAATTATTGCTAATTAACAAGAATTATATACTAATGTATGAAATACGGCTGGCACCGTGTTCACTGCAAAACATTTGGCTCCGGCTGGAGGCAGATGCAGCAAAAAAAAAATATGCTTTTTATTATTACTGCTACTTTTAGAACGTAATATAAAATACCGGGATTACAAAGAAAACACCAGAATACAATTCACCTGGTCTTGCCTCCGATTTGCAGGATGCATCTTTTAATTCTGGGGCAATCAAAATTCCCTGCCTGGGTCCCTAATCATCCGTCTCTATTTTTCATGCAAATTGCCCTTCCACCAACGTGTCTTTTCAGCTTTCCCCCTTCGCCCTCCTACTCCCCCCTTCTTCCCCCTGTTCCCAGCCACCAAAACAACCGCGCCGGCAAAAGCGGGATGGATTTTGGAGTGTCGGGAGAAAGGAGGTACTGGGGGTGACGGGGCCGGGCGGGGGGTGCCACAGCACGGTGCGNCCGTGCCGTGGGAAGGATGGAGAAGGGTTCTTTAATCCCAAGTTTGTGTCTTCGGATCGTGCGGTGCAAGGAACGGGAGACTTGGGGGTACAATGGGAACCGCCAACACACGTTATGGGGAGGGA
>VZRF01011084.1:972216-1100126 GCA_013396875.1 Vireo altiloquus | reverse complement strand
GCCCGGGGGAGCGAGGGGGCGGCGGGGGCCGGGGCTCGGCGGGGACCTGTTGGCAGGGCGAGCCCGAGCGCGCACCGGCGGAGCTGTCAGGGCCCGGGCCGAGCCGCTCCGCCGTGGGATGGTTTCAGCTTCCCGCCAGCCGCCCCCCGGCTCCGCCCGCCGCCGCTCGGCCCCCCCTCGGCCCCCGCTCCCCTCCTTTATCCGCAGGCACGGGGATGCCGCCCCGCGGGTGCCGGGGCAGGGGGCGGGAGCAGATGCGGGACGTGGCGGGGGGACCCAGCCGCAGGGGACAGCAGCGGCGGCTCCTGGGCTCACGCCGCTCGCAGGGCTGGCTGTGCCAGGCGTGCACATGTCCCTGCGCGAAACGCGGGCGTGTGTGTCTGGACCGGAGATGTAGATACATATATATGGGGCTTGATTTATATCTAATGGCACGTATAAAGCTTTTGAAGGTGGCTGCAATGTAAAAAGTAATGACTTTATTACCCCTGAAAGGTTCTGCGGTTCGCAGTTAACACTCCTCTGAATTACAATTCATTACCCTCTCTAAAGCCAACCTGCATCAGAACACCTACCTGTGCTTATTCCCAATCACAGGCATCGTTTCATTGATTTTCTTTTTTAAAAATCATAGCAAATTAAGCACTTGGTGACAACTAAATCTGTTTCATTATCGTGCCGTGTTTGAGATTCCAGAGGTGACTTCCCAGACCGCATCTCAAAACCTACAGTCAGGAGCTAATTTTACAGATGCTTTCATGAATGGCAGCGAGGATGTTCTTACCATCAGCATGCCCTTAATTCCAGCGCCGTAAAAATGCCTCGAATTAAATGGAAACTCGCTGCCTTAAAAATAATATTTCATCCTGGCTGGATAATTATTAATATCAGCATTTGATCGCAATAGTGCTGGGCTCCCCCTCGTTCCTATACCCCCCCCTCTAGCGCTTCGCATTGTCATGTGATTGGAGGGAGATAACAAACCTCAAGAAAGAAAAGGAGTGAGAAGACATTTTTAACACGGCATGACCGCAGATTAATAATGCAGGTGGGTTTTTATTTCATTGTATTTTTAGGGGAAGGGAACGAGGCTGTTTAACGAGCACTCGTGGACACAAAGTGACTGTATTTACAATCCTTGATGTGGCTTTCGGTGGGTAATAAATTATGACAATATTAAAATTATTTTCTGGCAGCCCAGCTAACTGCGCTGGGGACTGTAAAGCCCCTACTGATTCCATTTATGCCTTGTAATTGCGGTCCACGGTCTCGCTCTAAACCTTTTGGTGTATATTGTGTGTAAACTTTTAGCTAATAGACTTTTTTTTGAATGGAGGGACTTTTCTCGGTACTTCCTGCCGTATACATTTTGTCTCTGATCTCTGTATTTAATGGCCAAGTCCTGGTTTATGCTTTATAATGTGTTGACAAGTTTTCTAACAGACTTTCTGAAATAATGCACATATATTCACGTCGGTTAGAAACTCCACAGTATTTTTAGAGTCGAGTAGATCTATATCCTAATGCACTGAGAGGGAGTGTAAATCATAGAGGATTTCATAGCCCTTTCAGTAGTTTTCTGTATGAAGTATGAGCAGCGTGGCCTCCAGACGTAACCTTTTAGAAAAAAAGACAGTGCTTTTATTTTATGGTGTAAAGTGCTTTTAGCTTCAGGGCTCTGAACGTGAATGTGGTCAACAAACAGCTCTTGCGAGGGACTTTGCTACAGCCTCAGCCCAGCGCCGGGCGCTGCCCTCGCTGTGGGGAGGGATGCGGGGCCGCCCCCGGCCGCAGGACCGGGCTGAGCCCCCCGAGACACGGTACCCCCCTCCGGGTCCCCCCGCCAGCGTCCCGGGCGCGGAAAGGGGGGCTCGGATGGCCCCCGGCGCTGCCGGCGAGGCTGACGGTGGCAGCAGGGTCAGCCCCACGGGGACGGTCCCGGCGCGCCCGGGGTGAGCTGCCTCCGAGCTGGCCCCGGCACCGGCGGCAAAGGCAGGGCCAGGGGGCACGGCTGGGGCTGGCAGCACCCCAGGAGAGCTGCGTACCCCATCACTGCCCCGCAGCACCCCGCAAGCTGCACCTCCTGCCCCTCTGCTTCCAGCCTCACAGCACCTCTGCGACACACCGCGCATCTCTCACCCTGTATGTACCTCTTGCACACTGGCGTCCCTTGCTGGGTTGCACCAACAAACCCAGCGCAAGAGCAGGTAAACGCAGGGAGAAATGCCCTAATGCTGACTGCCAACACCCAGAAACGTTGGCAGATTGGAAGGGCAAGTGAAAACAAAGCCAGGTCAGCACAGAAGATGACCCAGTGATCATGTTCTGTGGATTGACACAAACTTGTGTCACCTCCTGCTCCTGCGCAACTGTTCTTTGCCCAAGCTGCAGGGGATGCCTCGCAGTCCTGCTGCAGCATTTGGAGCTGCTGGCCATGTTATCACCCTGGCTATGTTATCAGCTGCTCTTTGGCTATGGACACGTAGCCCCAAAGCAAAGTCACCTGGAGGAAATGTGGCCGTACACTTCAGCAAACTGAGGTACATGCTGAAATCAGAGCCATGGTGGGTTTCAGGCTGCCCCCAAGGGGAAGCTAACCTTAGAGAAGGGTCTATCTCGTTGGCTGAATGCCCATTCCACCTCAGCCCTGTCCCATGTGAACCAGAGCCCTGAGACCCAGCTCGTGCCCTGGAGCAACTGAGAGCAGAGCTGGGCACCCATCCCTGTCCCATAGCAATGGCAGTAACCTGCAGCAGCAGGACAGAGTGCCCAGGTGAGAACATTCATGCTGTAAAAATTAGTCTAACATTTAAATCTACCAAAATGTGTCTGTCCCTTTCCTCATACCTCAGCTCTCTGCCTGAGAAACAGTGTGGTCCTCCCTACAATCAAGCACGTGAGATACTTAAAGGTTGCTGTAGAAAGGGACATAAAACCGTCCAACATTGAGAAGTGTGGCCTTCCTCCATCTCACAGGACTGGGACCCGAAGGTGCAAAGGAGCGTGACACAGTTCGTGCCACATACTGCTGTCCCTGCCTATCTGCTAATTCAGTGACAGACTTGGCAGTGGGTGAGTTCAGCAACTTCGGTGGGCAAATGTTCCTGCTTCAAAGCTCCAACTGTCACTCACTCAGAGCAGGAATCTCACTTGCCAACATTACAGAACATTAGGACCAAACACAAATTCCAAAACTCTGCCAGTTCCCCGGAGCTGGGCTGCATTATATAACGGCAGATCGCACAGGGTGCTTTCCGACACCGTCTTGATAGTCTCAATCAGGCGGAGGCAACGTGGGTGGAACTCTTATCACACCAGGCTGACTCCCGTGAATGAGCAGAGGACTTGCACGTTCTAGAAATAGTATGTGCATTAGTATTCCCGCAGGAGAAACTTGGGCGCGCTGCTTTGCCTTTTCTCTTTTTTTTTTTTTTCCCCTTTTTAATAAAGGCTCAAAATAAACTCTGATTTTGCAAGCTCTTACTAGCAAGCACAGCACACACAGCAGCGAGTCCGTGCAGGATCACAGACATCTGAGCGCCAGGTGACAGAAAGATTTCGTTATCAGCTCGCCCTAGGCAGGACCTGGAATAAAACCCTGAACTTGGGGAGACTTCTTTCCATGGGTTTCAGCAAGGTCTGGGATTTCAGCCTGCCTCTGCTTGCACAGCACCTAGCACGATGGAGCCCTGAACCTTGACTGGGCTTTCTGGGGATGGCTATAAAATAAATGGCACAAAGTGCTCCGGGAACAGACTTTGAAATGGCAAAAACCCTCCCTTGAAGCACACAAAGAGTTTTGCTTGGCTGTGGGCAGGCAGAGGAAGGCATTACTAAAAATCTCATTTTTAATCAAATGTTTGATTTCAGCCAAACTGGGTTTAGTTTGCACGACTTAATTATTTGTCATACTGTAGGTTTAATATTTATAAATCTTTTTATAAATAAACACGTAACCTGCCCCTGAGCGTTTCTATGCTACATTTCAAGCCAACATGATTTAAACTATGTGCATTTAAAACCTCCCAGAACCTGACCTATAATGCAAATCCATACAGTCTTAATTATTGCAGCACCAGCAGCCACGGCACGAAGTGAGGTAGTTGAGCTTTTGTTACTAAAGAGGCACAGTAGTTATGGTCTGTCAGTGCTCCTGTTACAATCCCCATCTTGAAGAGGTTATAACTTGGGCTGTGTAAATTTGATTGAGCTGAAACTTGGGACTCCAACTGTCAGTCCATATAGGGAATTATCTTATGAATAATTGGCTAACCCATTGCTTGATTCACAGACTTTTATAAAATGATTTTTAATGGGTTTTAATGTTTTTTTCTTTTACTGACATCTAGGGTATGAATTTGGTACTTCTAGCTCTTCTGAAGCTCCCTACTCGGTGGAATATGTATAGATACCCATGGTAAAGCTACAGCTACCCAGAGGATTTCACGGGGCACACCTGCCACCCTGACCCACCTGCGTGTCCCTATACACTGAGAAGAGGCCAGGAACAAGAAATTACACGTTAGTTATCTCCAAAGAGGGTCCTAAATGTGTAAGATAACAAGAACATAAATAAATATCTTTGCTAACACTTGCTCGGAATCTTTTAATCTTCCTGGGCTTTATCTTCCCCCCAGAAATATGTGGAAATGGGTCCTTCCTGTGTGCTGGCATCACTTAGAAAGGGATGAGCCATTCAGATTTGAATATTGAGCCTGAGTTTAAATATTGCTTTGTGTTACAAAGGATTTTGCTGATAAATGCTCCCTACTTTTCTCTAGCCTTTAACTTCCAAAAGGTAGTTTTTATCACCTCAAATCACACTAAGACAAAGAGTGGGTGTCTGGTTTAGATGCAGACTTGAGATTTTCCTTGACCCTACAGCAAACGAAGCCCAGCCCAGGGTCGGAAAGATGAGCCACAAGCTGTGAATGGATTGCTCTCCTAGAGCTGCATCCCACAGTTTCCACACCCACCTCCCCACACAGTTACACCTGAACTCAAGAGCAGCATCTCCATCTGTTTCACAAGAGTTTTGACCAAGGCAGGCTGCAGCCTGGGGCTCTCTCACTGCAGGGTTGTGTGCAAGCCATCCCAAAACAAAGCACTGTGAGAAGCCAGATTCTCCTCGGCAAGATGTTCAGCACATCCAAATCCCCCACTCATCAGGACTGCTCTGTCTTGCCTCACAGGAACCCCTGATGGCACAAGTTGGTCCTTTTGTGTCACTGCTGAGATCCCAAGCCATGCATCTAAGCACGTCACTGTGTCCAAGCCTATGAGCAGTAGGAAGTCAGGTCTTTGACACTAACAGCTTTTTTAATCCCTGTTCTGACTTGAGCTGGTAAGTGCATTTCTGTGCAAGATTAGATCCAAGGGGATCAAACTCTCCCCATGAGGAAATCTGGAATGCCCTACTCTGGATGTGGCAGGCAGGGAAAGGCAAATATTTTGTCTTGAAAAATAAATCCAGCTACACCTCAAATAAATTTTAAAAAGTAGAATAACAAAATAACTCACTAATCGGAGAAACCAAACATCAGCAATCAAAAAGAAATTATTTCCATTGAGAAATTAGTTTTGCTAAACAAGATGAAGAAAGATTTAGTTGTTTACTTATCTGCTGCTGAACACAGTGCCTCCCTCCCAGCACGCTTGGTGTGAGGGACAGTAGAAAGGACAGTGCAATAAAAAAGGATTTTCCTCCTCTAACTCTGCTTGATATAACCCCTGCCAGAGGAATCTACTTGGCCTTGGGTACTGCAAAATTCTTAGGCACATATTTATCTTTGGGCACATCAGCTGTACTTACATGCTTAAAGTAAGCATGTACTCAAGCATGCTGTTAGATTGGTGTCTTAACATCTTCTGTAAATAACTCACATTGCTTTTTAGAGCTTCAACTTTTAGTCACTTAGAATGCATTGAACTGAAATTTAACATACAGAATCATCACTCTCTATATTCATTTTATATTACGATTTCAGGTGACATTTAGGTTTAGCTTTTAGCTTCAGCCAAGTAGAAATGCGCCTGCTTTGCAGAACATGACATAGTTTGTGTGAGGATCTAGATGAAAAATAATTAATAGTTGAGAGAGCAGAGTCCTTTCTCTGTGCTTAAAAATAAGGACAGCTTTACTGTGGGTTTTCTCCTTAGCCATATTTATTCCATGCAAAATTTCAGCTTAATTGTTAAAATGCTTACAATAGTATTTTAATGCAACTCTCTGTAGTCAGAAGAATAAATTATTATATAGTCCAAAGCTGCACAGAAAGACACAGCTCTGAGGGAGAGCAGGAGTGGTGGTGAATAACCTGTGATAAGAGCCCA
Source organism: Vireo altiloquus (assembly GCA_013396875.1). Lineage (NCBI taxonomy): Eukaryota > Metazoa > Chordata > Aves > Passeriformes > Vireonidae > Vireo > Vireo altiloquus. Next base: position 1,093,793 of record VZRF01011084.1, on the reverse strand, counting down.
CCTCTTTGAGCAGTTTGGATAGTTTTGCCACCATTTGTTATTGTCAGCACATATAATTCTGTCAGTGCAGTATGAATCCTGGCTGCAGTGAAAAGAATGCCTTCTCCCACCAGTATAAATAAGTTTTCACTCAATTAAAATAACATGCAAGTATATTGTGTGGCATTACATAGAAAGCTGATGTGCATTAAGTATGAATGCTGGGGTTGGGGGGAGTTATTGTACTAATGCTATTGTTCACTGAGCAACTATTCCCCAGCATTTAAAAAAGCAGGGGAAATTAAATACAGAAATCAGAAATAAGTACAATGTTTGATATTACCATACTGAAATTAATGTATTCACAATTTAGACTGTAATTTGCCCTATCATATTTAGTTTCACAGCATCTGAGAGCCTAAAGAGAGAGAAATGGATGTAAACACATGGAGAGAAAGAGCTCCATGGACTGTCTGTGCTGACACACACCTCCCTCAGACGTTTGGGTGCTATAGATACGCACAGGGTAAATCCAGGCCACAGCAGAGCACCAGTCAGTAAGTGCTATCCCCCACAGGCAGCAGGGAGAAGTTTGGTCTAGACATGCAATGTGATCCACAGCCGTCTCCCCCTGAACATCCCCTCAGCATGGGGCTGAGATGAGCTGCAGGCTCCTGGCACCCTGGTTCGTGCTGCCCAGAACTGAAGGAATCTGAACACTTTGGGATGTACAAGGACACAGCCGTGGCCATTCCTACGAGGAAGGCCAAAAGTGCCTCACAATAGGTGTGTCTTAGGCAGCCACTGTACTCAGAGCCAATAAAAGTGAAACTATTCTCTATTAATAGAGCCCAAATTAGCTCTTATATTCAACGCCATACTGCACATCTGTACGTTGCTTACGAGTGGGACTAAAAAATATTGGTACACTGTACTTTTAAAGTGTGTGTTCAACACCTTTCCCAATCTCCAAGGATTGCTTCCTCCTTAGACTTACACGTTTGGTGAACATGACGAGGCTAATAATTTTTCCCTGAAGTGATCAGTGCTCGTCTCTAGCAGGGAAGCATGGATCTCACATTTTCAGTCCCAGAACTTAAAAAAAAAAAAAAAAGAAAGAAAGAAAAGAAAGAAACAAAAGAAACAAAAGAAAAAGAAACAAACAAACAAAAAAGAAACACAAAGCTACTTTCAAATTCTAAGGTAAAAAGCAGTTTGGCAAACAAATTCCCTGCCATGGGCTTTACCAGGCTTTACTCCTCCATCAGAGCCCCCGTGCACGTAGGAGCCTCTTTGCCATTTTTGAGAGGGGGTTCTGTATTTTCCTGTTACCTTCCTTCCTGTAAAGCAATCAGGGAGAACGGCAGGAGGCACCATCAATATGCAAATTGCTGCCAGATAACTGGTTTCGCTGGTTCCGCCTTGGGAAGCGGCACCGCCGCCGCGGGGGCGTCCGGGGGGCCCTGCGGCCCCTCCGCGCCCGAGTCCCCCCGGGGCCCCGCAGCGGGGCTGGGCCGCAAGGACAGCGCTCCTCCGAGTCCCACGCCTTCCCCGAGCCCTCTCAGCTCTCACGGCCTTCCTCAGTGTGCCCGTGGGCTCGTCGGCTTGGGCATTTCTTTTGCAAGGGATAGCTGAGTGCTCTTCCTTCGCCCTGAGAAGTGCTGGCAGTCGGATACCGCCTCTCTCTAATTACAAGAGGAAGATTTTCGTGCCTCTAGCAGCCCACCTGAGAGGTGCTCCTAGGCATGGAGTAGGAAAAACACTGGCTCATCCCTGTGTGGCATCGCAGATCTGCTCAGGAAAATCTGTGGACACACTTACACGTGGATCTGTATCCAAAGCACACACCCAGGCCCTCTCTTTTCTAACTCAGCATTTGAGGAATGGAGAGGGAGCCACTGGTTTCTAAATTAAAATTAAACTAATTTACAGGTAAGAGTACAAAAGTACATGAGCCCAATTTTAAAAATCACAAAGAAACAGATCTCAGGTGGATTCAAAGCAGCACTGCTCATCACAGCAACCTTCTGCGGGGCATTCATCAAAACCATGGGAGTATTTTTAAAACCCCACCAAAGTAAACAATACAGCTAATTTATAAGCATTCAGATGTGCAGTAACTTTAGCACAAATATCCCTATCAGTATAGTGGTGGCCCCATATAATACAATAAAACACAATTCAGACTTGTGACGGTCTATTGAATACATAATATGCGTTTTTAAAATTGCCTGGAAACATATTCATATTGTAAAATCTAATGGTTCAGGTGGAGCTTTTACTCTTGATCAAATAATAAAATTGTTAGAGACCACTCTGTCATCCCATTGCTCACCAGCCTCCATGAGGACTGTTTTACATTCCCGTTTAAATAGGACAGGAGAGCAAAAAAGGAAAACATAAACCACAGAAGAGTTACTACAGACATTAACTTTTAAGCCAGAAAAGTAAAAGAGCTGAGAAAGAAGCTCCATTCCGGGAGAATTGTCTTTGTCACTCTGCATCCATTGAGGTTTCCTGCAGCCAAAGCCTCTGGATGGCCAATCACATTAGGATAAGGCTGCACTCACTAAGTCCCGGGGGCTGTCTGGGGCAAGGTGTCCTTGTTCAGCCTCCAAAATAGCTCCTTCCTGTGGATTTAGGTCTGCCAGGGAAGGGGACTGGTGTGGACAGACAGACAGAGCCTGTGGACAGCTGAGACTCCCTGTGGGATGGAGTGGGTGGCGATGGCCTTGTCCATGGAAAAGGAATCTGAAGTGCAGACTAGCGACAGTAATGGTGATTACTATTAAAGCATGGAGCTTTTCATTACTGAAAACTTCAAATAACTCTCCTGAACTATATTTGAGAAATTTTTTTTTTCATGTTAACTCCGGGTTTGATTGCTGAAAAAGGTTGACTGCTAGAAAAGGAAAACCAGTACAGTGCACAGCAGTGGGGAATCGAAGCCCTTCTTTACCAGGACCCCTGCCATATACGTACTGTCACTCACCTTCCAGACACTCAGTACAACCATTCAATCTATTGAATCAAGAGACTGTTTGATCTTATCTGCATCTGTGAGCTGACTGTCAACCTGCTTAGGCTGCATATTAAATCATCTATAGTAGCTGTATCAAGCTGGGATGATCTGTTAATTCTAAATTTATTAACCCTTAGAGTGCAGTCATCATGTTTAATCTAGTGTAGCCAGCATTTATTTTACAAGACGAAATTCTTCTTTAAGATATGGCTGTGGTGGAGGTTAAGGAACTGGTAACGTGGAGGAGCTGGTGACTGGGAAGAGGCTCACTTTGATCTCTGTAAGCCAGCTGGCAGCACCGCTGCTCCAAACACACATGTGTGCGCTCACGTCACGCTCCCATGTCTGGGATGCAGGGTGTCTTCACACGTGCCTGGACCTAATGACGTTTCCTCGGAGTTTTGCCTGAGATGAGCCAGAAAATGAGCGGCCTTGAACAATGTCTGAGCCCTGCGCCTCCAGGAAGACTTAAATTCAAAAATCAAAGTGACGGCAACCACCGCAACACAACTCGGGTCCTGCAAGGAGCCACCACCAAACCTGTCCTCCGAGTTGGCTCCCGCTTCTCGGCCCATAACTGCGGTCCAAATCACTTAACAAATGTCCTGGGAGTGCCGGGGACCACAGCCACCGCAGGACGGTGTGAGAACCCAAGCGTTCCTCTCTGCGTACGTACAAACACACCCCGGCGCAGGCACGGCCATGCACACGGATAATTTTATACGGATACATACATCCGCATCAATATGTTAATCTGTTCGTTACACACACGCGTCTCTCCCTGCCCCTCTCCCCTGTTATCTATTATCTTTGCACATCGCCGATGGTATCAACATATTCACAGCTTTTATTTCAGTCGCAAACTGCTAGGCATGCTTCCTTTTTTGGTAATCATGTGCCCGGTATCTCTCTAATGTAGCCTAATAACAATTTTAGCATTCAGATGAAGCGATTTCATTCTGTGACTGCCTTTTCTATTAGATTTGATTCTGAGAAGCCCCAGTGGGTGCCTCGGAGGCAGAGATCTATCTGTGAGGCTGCAACCGATTCAATAGCAGCCTGAGCTAACCTTGACCTTTCCCTAGACCCTGCTCCATCTGGTGCCAGCCTGGTCCCCCCCTTCTCCTCCTCCTTGCTTCACAGTCAGCATTGATCAAGGCGGAATCGAGCGTCTCTCTCCCTCCAAGGGCTGGGCAGTCGTGGAAAGGACAGCACATTTCAATATATGGAAATGATTGAGCCTCTTATGCAATCATAAATCTACATAGAGCCTCGTGATTTGATATTTCATTCACCTCCAAAGATTCTCACCCTCCCTCCCACCAGCAGGGATTTATAAACTATAAGACAACAGCTTTCCCCAACACCTGGATATTGTAAAGCTTGCTGTTTATCGGGAGTGAACGCCTGGCGATTTCATCTGATTCACTTTGTGGTTTATTCATCACTCCGTTGTTTTCCCTGCGTGCCTGGCTTATTTTATTTTATTGCGGGGGCTTCCCCCGCACACCCCCGGCCCTTTCGGGCGGTGGCAGCGGCTCGGGCAGGGGCTATTGGGCGCCGCTGTCGTAGCCCCCGAGGGAAGGGGCGAACAGGCTCGGCTCGATCCGCGGCTCGCAGCGGACCAGAGCCCGCGGCCCCAGCTCCGCATCCCGCTCCCTCTCCGGGAGCGTTCCAGTAGCTGGGAACGAGCACAGGCTCCTACAATAAATCAGCGCTCGCCACTTTGTCACCTTCCCACTTCTTCTTCTCGTCCCCTTTCCCGCTCCCCCGGCCCCCTCGCTCCCCCTCCGGAGCCGCCGGGATGCTCCTGGAAGCACCGGGCTGCTCCTGCTCGCTCCTGGGGGGCGAGTCCCGCCTCAGCGAGAGCCGGCGTGGCTTTCACCGCCGAGGTACTCCCTGCTGCACCATCCCTCTGCGCTCCTTCCTTGCCAGGACGTGCACTTACAATCAATAATTTTATTTTTCTTACCAAGAATTCTGACGTAACCACAGTTTCTCACCGCATACCAGCCTCGAGATTACATAACCGATTATGTAAAATTATAATTGCAAGATAATATATGCAGACTCTAATTATTACCTAGAGTTTCCCGTGTAGCTGTAGCCAGGCACACAGCACATATGTTAAGAGTCGGTTCTGCAATATTTGCATAGCCAACACTTCTGGCTGGAGACGCCGTGTGGAAAAGGAATGGATAGATATTTGACAGTACATATGTATGAGAGAGATATATTACTTAATAGGAAAAGGTATCTGGAAATATATTCCTCTCTGTTTTGAGGAATTTGTTTTGCTTTATCTCCATGGGTAGTAAAAAATAATAGGAAGAAACTGTGAATTACATTGAAAAAAAATAGATATATTCAATTTGTCAGTTTAATATTACACTTCCTCTCTGCAATACTACAGAGATTTAGAACATTTCCAAAACTTTCAGCTCTAATCTGTGCCTTGGGTTTGTTTGGAGGACCTGCCACCACATGCCAGCTAAAAATGAGTGTCAATTAATAATAAAACCCACTCTTCCTTATTTCTGCACTCATATAATTTAACAGGTTTTGAGAAAACCACGGATGTAATGGTGAGAATTTTCCAATGTGTGCAATATTAACAGCTTTCATTCTAAAGCACCAAAACTTCTTGGAACAGAACTGCTCTATGTTTTCTCGCTTTTCCCAATGGCCATCTCCACCTATTATTATACACTTAAAATGTAAAGAATATTCAGCTCCTTAGAAAGTGTGGTTTGTTCTACCAGGAACATAGTAATTGGTAGAAACAATCTCAGACTGAGGCAGTTCAGGTAAGCACTTATTATTTGTGGCCTGCAAAATTGCAAATAATTTGAAACAAGAAGTGGGAGAGGTTTCAGCTAGTGTTTTCCACCACGTGAGCCATGACCAGAAAATCTTTGCCACTACAGTGCAACAGGATTCATAAAGTCTCTGATTTCTGAGCTACACCTGAGCAACCACATAACCTCTCCAGAAGTGCCTGAGCACAGCTTGTTGTTGAAAAGCATATTGTACTTATTAGTAAAATGTGAAATGGCTTAAAAAACAGTTTGAAGCTATGAATTGCCATCTGCTCAATGGGGAGAAACAGAAAGTAACTGAATATATTTTCTCACCTTTTTTTATAGTAACATAAACAACAGTCCTGAACACTATAAACTTGTAGCTGTACCAAAGGCGTTGGTGCAGTTCATCACACTTCAGGTCAGGACTTTGTCCACACTGTTACACGCTGTTTCTTTTAACTCTCTGCAAACGTCCCAAGGTATTTTTTCCCCCCTATTAGGTAAGATGGCCTTTTTAATTTCAGGGATTAAAAGTTTGATGCCGCTGCCCACATGGAAGCTCTCCCTGATACAGAGCTAGCCTGAGGTGTGTGCGTGCCTTGAGACATCAAAATACAGGTAAAGCAGCGTACACAACTTGTTCTGGTTCCCTATGTGGGAGGGGAAGTGGGAAGGGTTTATGTTACACAGCTTTCATGTAGAGCTTTGCATCACTTGTGTCCATCGCAAGAGAAATTCATCTTTGTCCTTTCTCTGCCCCTGCCCCCTTTTCGCAGGGAAAACCTGAGGAAGCACTTGGGACTGCTTCCTCTGGTGTTGAGCCTTCCCAGAGGCAAAAGCACATTCCTGCAGCGCCTGCAAACACAGTGACCTTCCCCAGAGCTGCGGGGGCAAGGCCGTGAACTCGGCTCAGAGCACGGGGAGGCCTCTGCCTGTCCCAGGAGAAAGGCCCCGCAGCAGGGCAGTGCCTGCCCTGGTCTCTGCCGGGAGCAGGACTCCCTGCAAGCACTCAGGGAACCACCCGTGCTGGCAGCTGCTGCTCCACACAAACGCTACAACAGAAAGGACAAAATAACATCTTTTTGTGTTCTGCTTAGCTGGGGTGATTTCTTTGCTCTCCTTCAGCTTTATCCACCTGGGAACACAGATGTTTTTCAACCTGCTTGTCCCGTTTCTTGCCTAACAGCAGCTCAGCTATCCTGCCCCAAACACTGCTCCTACCACCTGTGGATTGGAGGGGAGAGAGTTTCTGGAGTCAGGGAGCCATTCAAACCAAATGGAGGCAAACTGGAAGATCTTGGCTTGGAGTGAGTTTCGCAAGGAGCATGAGGACAAGAGAGCTGTGAATTGTTAAGTTCCATCCCACAGGACAAGCACGTGTGAGACAGCAACTCTGCAATGCAGAAATTGTCTTCACCTGCCTGCCTGATGCTTTCTCCTCTCCGAAAGCCCGACTTGTCGAAAGCATCACTTAATACAAGGAGCAGCGTTTCTGCTCCCTTGGAACTTGCCAGGAGTATAAATACACAGTGAGGGAGAAGAGGAATCAAAAACTTAGCAATAGGAAAGGGAAATACATTGGTGTAAAGTGGCCTGTACCCCTCATATTTTAATTTCCACCAAATGCCCCTAGAAAAGCTGGGCACAGCAAAAGCCTCGAGATTGATATGCAAAGCATGTGAGCTGGTTGCAATAGCTGCACCACAGCGCACGCCTAGGTGTTCTACACCTCACACACACATCACCCCCTAGGATTAAGATTCAAATCACCTGTCCTCCGTTGCTAATAAAAATGAAATATATTAGGAGAAGTTTGAATACAGTGGCTTGACAGAGCATGTCATGTCTCACACGTGAAAAAATGCACCGAGCGCACAATCAAAAAGCAGCTGCCCATTTTTGTGGCACAGGATTTTTCTGTTTCAGAGGGCAAAAATGTGTGCTTGGAGACCACGTGAGCCTAAACCCTTAAACTCCTGCAGATCCTGATAATGCAGTGTGAGGTCAGATTAGCACTCACTGCTTTGAGGAGCAAAATCAGATGTTTTTATGAGACTTCCAGATTTGCTTCTTTGCTTTCCTTTTTGAGTGAGCAGAACATAAGCAAAGCACAAGAAGCAGCATTATACTTTGAGTAGTCCTTCCTTAGTGAAGAAGCCACCACAGCAGAACACCACCCTAGGGTGGAAGTTGTCAGTATTGTCATATTAAGGGTTTCCGCTGTAAGACTAAGCCATCCTAGCCTAAGAGCCAGATTTTACAAAGGCTTTCTGGAAAACAGTGCCAGCCAGGTAGATGAGCACATCTCCAAAGTGCTGACAGGGTTGGTGGCTTTTTCAGCCCATCCTGGGCTCAGCTTTTCAGGAAAGCAAGAAGCCAGACAGATTTTAGGGTAGAAAGTGATAAGCAGCGCTCCAAGTGAGATGCAAACAAAGGACAGGGACTTGCATTAAGGAACCACAAGCCACAACAGGTTATTTTGTTCTGTAAGAATGTCTTCCATTATTCACACAAGGATGGACATTACCAGTTCAATCCCAGGTGGAAACTGTGCCCCTTCCCTAATTGTGGGGATAAAACTGATTCAAAAAGGTACATCACAGCTCCAGGTGCTGGAGATAGAAATATGGTAAAGCCTGTTCAGTATGGATTCATGCAACAGACAGCAATTGCTTCAAAAATTGCCCCAGCTTCCAGGAGGGATGCTTTAAGAGGCTGTAAAGAGCCAGATCCCAGGCAGCCTCTGGGAAAGGCCCCATGGAGGTACAACAAATGTGTCTCAAATCTGCCACCTCAACAGGTGGGCCTGATGTTGGTTTCTGTGGAGAGGCACCACAGCCTCTGGGGTGCCCTCTTCCTCCTGCATTGTCAGGCCAGTGGTGGAGGAAGACAGAAGAGGAAGAACTTAATATGCCACTGCTTGTGCCATGACCTGCAGATAGCATGAGGACTTTGCTCCTCAGGACTGTCCATCTGGCACCATTCCTGAGCAATAAAAGCTCGCCCACAAAGTATTTTAAAGCAAACAGTTGGTGTAATGAATACCTTAATACTCCTAATACAATACCACAAATAGTAACTACTATATAAATACCCACTCAGTGAAAATAGCCCAAGTTCAGAGCCCAGCTCCTTCAGAGAGCAGGAGTTAGGACCCACAGAGGCTGAGTTTGTATCACAGGAGGGTGACTTCCTCTACCACTCACTCTCCAGTGATTCCTCATGGCTAATCCAAGCACACCTGCACACCTTCCAGCAGAAGAGGTGTTCCAGCAACCCTTGTACCTAGTGAAAAGGTGAGCTGGCCACCAGAAATGGGAGTGTGTGCATGGGAGCATGAGGTCAGGCATCACATGTTCTAAAAAAAACTAAAAAAAGGATTCTACAATTTACCACCTTTTTTTTTTTTGTGATCTCTGCACAGATTCTCTCTCTGCCTTCTTCAAACTTAGAAATGCAGGGCCACTGAAACAGCCTCAAGAGCCAAATACTATCTCTGATTCATCAGCACGCATCATGCACCACAGCAAGAACTGATTTCGTAAGATACCTGGAACAAAAAGTCTTTATCATTTAAGATCAGAATTTGTTTACCAGGGACATTATTTAACCTGAGGAAGACAGGCAGAAATCTGAAAATCTGCCTTTAATTTACTCTGTTATGATCTGTATTATTGTTCTTGCAGTTCTCCTTTTAGGTGACTTTACAGTAGGCAGGCTTGAGCAACACGGGACGAGATACTTTGTGGAGAGTTGGATCCTAAGATGTGAATTCCTGATTTTAATTTTGTTTGTTTCCAACCAGATTCACCCATTTTTTTCCTTTTGAAACTGTTTACTGTACAAACGTAAAATAAGCACTGAAGCCATAAGTACTGTACCCAAGGAATACTTACAGCACCCGAGAAAGAGCACTGTGTGGATGGAGTTTATTGTTTGGTTGTTAGCATAGTACATCAACTATTTCATGCCATTTTGTATCATTTTACCTTTATGCTTTGGCCTACAATGAAAGCAGTATCTGTTCATATCCTCCCTTTAGTGCAAATCAGACAGGTAAAAATAAGGTCTCTTACATTTTTAAAATTAAGTGTACCTTCCACAAATCTTATCTGTCTTTTTTTTTTTTTTACATGAAAGCAAGTGCTGTTTACTGTGTGTGACTACTTCAGTGAGCTAAATATCTACTGAAAACTCAAATCATTCACTGGCCTCATTTTCTCTAGTTGTTGCACTCAGATTAATAAACCTGTTTCCTACTTAAAATGAAAAGAGAATTCAGAAACGTTTAGCATCAAGTGAAAAAAAGCAGCAAGAAAACGACTAACAGATACCGGGACATGGCATATTTATTTTGCCCTGTCAATTATTTTTAAAGAATCCCTTGCTTATGGGGGAAGATTTTTTTAAAAACCAGGACTATTAAATAAAGATGTCCACAAACGCCAGTTTCTTCATTTTTCCTCATTTTGGAGAGAGGGAATAGTGAAATGGTTGGGTTTTTTTCACTTTACATTAATTTACTTTTGCCGGTGCTGAAAAGAGCTCACATTTCAAGGGTCATAGAATAAACCTGCATGAAGCATTTATGACACTGCGGTAACACATTTATGAAGCCGAATACTCACGGGCACTTAGAACATTAGGAAAACACCAATATCAGATGTTCTCCTCAACACTTCAAAGCTGCAGCCGAGTGCAAAGTTCCAGAGGTACCAGCTACTCCAGGGTCAGCGGTGGCTCCGAGTAAACGCATTCGGAGGCCTGGACCTGGAGGTAATTTCAATGTGTTCTCATCCAGTCATGAGCACACAATCACCTATTGAAAGTGTCTGGCTTGGAGTGCAGACAGATGGAGAGCACAGGGGTTAGTACAGCCAGGCCTTGGACTGACCTTTGCAGAGAGAATTAAATCAGTCTGACCTTGTTGTGAAGCCTAAATTATATCCATAGACCCCCAAATAATGCATCTTTAATGCATCGCTGCCCTCTTTTTATCAGCCTCTTTACCTCGAGGGTATCTTGTTTGCTAACTACTGATGTTAAATTGCAGCTATTTATGCTCACATTTGTGACCTCGGTGGACATCTTGTCACATTTTTCATGAGCACTTGAAAAAGTAGAGAAATATTTATATAGAGAGAATATATAAAACTGAGGTCTCGTTTCACTGAGACATAAAATAAACATTAATAGGAAAAGAAACCTGGTTCAACTGTGGGGCGCTGTATTCATTGTATAAGTCTAACACAATAGTCATTGTATGATTCTGAGCTTCAATATCATCCATAACCTATCATCTGGACAGCCTGGAAAACAGAACGGTGCCACGTAATAGGATTTCCAGTATCTTACAAACACCTTTTCTTCTCAGATATTTTTAATATTTCAGGATTTTTTAAAATTCGAAATAGTGCTAAGAACAGAGTAACCCTTGTGACACCTGTCAGTTTTGGTAATACAGACCTCTGGACAGAAACAATACCGAGTCCACAGGCTGGAATCCCGACTGGAAACCAGCTCCGTTCAGACCAGGAAGCGTTTAATTGGTGCTTCTCTTGACTGTAACAGCAGAGGAGCCCAGTGGAAGTTCAGGAGAACTGCATCCTTTCCCACTGCCTAAAGGCTCCGTTTTGTGGTTTTCTGCTGTACTTTAACCTGAACAAAAGGTGCTTCGAAAAAAAAAGATCTTAGTCCAGGATGTTGCTTTCCATTATTCTAAAGTGTATCGAGTTTCCTTTTAGCTTCTATTAATCAAAATAAAACTCTGATTTAAACTACAAAAAGAGCGAGGTTTTGTTCCTCTGCTGTTAGTTTGGGATGTTGGCTCTGCCACCGGCTGTCTTTGCAATTTGGTCAAGTCGCCGAGGCCTGTCACAGGGAATCCTCTGGGAATCTCCACACAGAAAGCTGAGATTTCACAGGCTGGGGAGGTCCACCGTCCACAGGATGGACACCACTCCTGTGTTGGAACACTCTTCCCAGCAGCAGCGAGGTGTTAGGGTGGCTCACCCAACTTACAGAATCACTCCAGGGCTGGCCCTGCCACCTTGCTGACCTCATCATCCAGCTCTTTAAGCCAACACACAAATATTTGCACCCTTTTGCTGAGTGAGTTTTTGCTGGTTTAGCAAAGTGCATGGAACGAGCGAGGGGAGAGGAGCAGCAGCAGCAGAACAGAGCACGCAGCTGCAGGGCGGAGAAGAGCAACCCAGTGCAGCGCTGATTTAAATCAGCTGCACAACCACACCATTAGATTAAACTGCTGATGAAGGTTAAGTTTGGTCTAATCCTTGGCACCGAAGCAGCTGAAATGCTGGAAGACGATGCTTGCTCCCAGCTTTATTCCTTACACTGAGAAAAGCCCAAACCATCAGAACTCTATTTGCATCACTAAAGAGTCGCCCTCCAGGGCTGGCTACAACGATAAGGCTCCTCAGATACACAGGTATGAGCAGTGTTTGCATGCTGAAATAAAAATTAGTATTTCACCTCTTCCCTATGAGATTAGACTGTTTATTTTCAAAATCGATAAAACAGGACACACTTCATCCCAAACTGCCCACGATTACCTCCTCAAGAGACTCATTCCTTATCCCAAAAGCAAGCTTTGGGATCAAGTCAGGCACTCGGCATCCTGCAGATCCCTCACTGCCAATACAGGCAGCAACCACCTCTGAGTGCTCTGGCTGTGCTGAGGGAAACCTGTCCACAGAAAGTAACAACTGCTGGTCAGGAGCACCAGCCCTGGGCACAGGAAGAGCCACAGCTGCATGCAATGCAAACTATGTGGTGTTATTTTAATTGGGTTTCTTTGGCTCACAAGTCCACAGGTGCTGCTGAGAACCACGTAGGGATAATCTACTTGAAAAGCAGAGGTCAGTGCAGCCCACAGAGCTGGGATGTTGGCATTTTCTGCCTACAAACATGCTAGAAATCCCTGAAAATGGAAGTTTTGCATTGCCAAAAGCACACAGGCAGAGCACGAGCACCAGGCTCAACTCCATTGCTGCAGATTCTTCCTGATATTGTAAGGGTCTTGCAGATAAATAAAGGTTCCTGTATTTCAAGGGACAGAAGCAGCAAATGACTACAACAACAACCAGTCGGGGTCTGCCAAGTCCCCCGAAACCAGGGTTACTGCTGCAGCCCAGGTTGGAAAAGCAGTTCCCTTCTGGCAGCTGCAGTCTTTCCCCACCCTTCTAACCTCTGACAGTTCCAAGGTCACTGAGCCTGATCCCAAGCTCTCACAGCTGAGGCAGCAAAATTCAGTCTTGCCAGCACTGCTGAGAAGCCTTGCTCCAGCTCTGACCCCAGTACTCTTAGTTCTTCTTCCTCTTATATGTGGTTCCCATGTGGTTCCCTACAAGGTGTGTGGAGCAAGGAACAGAGCCCCCAGGAGTTACATATGCTTGTGTTTGTCCAGTCAAGGAAGAGACAATCACAGGATGGAATGGACATAGGGGAGAAACATACCAACAAAACAGGCCCGTGTCTTCAAAATCATTTAATCTTTTGAAGCTGTAAACTCCAAGAAATCAAGTGTGATCTAAACAGTCATATAGAGTACAATGAGTACAACCTACTACCTACTTGCTTTGTCTATACAAAGTGAAAAAGGCCATGATAATCACCCTATTTGATTCCATGATCTGATTCCCGTGTTAGCTTCTTTCTCAGAGACTACAGCTCTGCGTACCACAACATGCCTGTCAAGATGTGGATTTACAGGTTACACTGTAGTAGAACCTGCTGGTTTTCAGCTCCAATCGACATCTGCTTGTCGGTACATGCCTGACAGAGTTGCAGTCCAGATTAGGAAACATTTGTTTATGCCCCAAAATCCCCAACATATTTTTCCAGCTATGTTCCCAGTGCTGAGCTCCATGCCACTCCAGCTCTCTGGTAGTCAGCTCTCACACTGCTTCCTGGTATAAAATTGATTAGAAGCAGCATGAAATGTTATCAAGCTGACCCTCGGGAGGCTGGGCCCAAAAATAACAGATGGGAAAAGTGGCCTTTTGATTAAACTTTCAATTGCCAAAAACTGTGCATTTCCCCTCGCCGTGCATGTGCACACACGTCGTAACTCAAGAGAAGTCTATGCGAGCTGCAGACACAACAGCGAGCTTAGAACTGGCCTATTCTTAACAACACTGGTGTTGCTGAAGTCAGCAGGACACTGGCCATCAGCTTCAGCAGTGGCAGGAAAAGGGTCCTTTGTTCCACTTTTTATTTCACATCTCTCCCTTCCTGGTGTCACTCAGCTGATCCCGGGGAGAGGATGCGAAAGTAACCAGAGCAGGCCCAGGCTGGCTGCCCGTGACACAAGAGCTGCTGGAGGGGGTGGTGGCAGCTGCTTGGGAAAGCCACGCAGATTTTCAGGCATTCTCTAAAGCCCAGGCCAAGATGCTTTCAGGGTGGCAGTTCGAACCTTTCTAAGGTCAAAAAATTACCAGAAAAGCTCTTCTGGTAAAATCCTGAGAGAACCAGGTCCCACTGCAAGGAGATAAAGGAGCCACAAAGGATTTTGGTGGGAAGAAAAATGACAAAGGAAGCAGCACATCTTCATGCACGCCTATACTGATATGAACCTCTGATAACACAAATCTGATTTACATATTCATATATTTATATGCCTGACTGTTCCCATTTCAAAGAGTCTTATTGCCTAAATTGCTGCAGAATAGCCAGATGTAAAGGAATGAGGGAAGGATGGAATAGCAGACCTTGGAACCTGAATTTCCAGGCCTCGGTAGCTTTGCCACAGTTTCGTTTGCATAGGTTTTTCACTTCATTCTAGAAGTGCCAGCTTACTTTGAGCCACTCATGCATAGAACATCTATGGCAGAGATTAGCAACAGAGCAGCTTGACTAGGGATTAAAACATAGATGTTTGTGTCTTCAGGCCCAACATTTAGAGCTCACCCCTCACCCATGTAAAACTGGCCGTATCTACTGACAGGCCATGAGCTGCTGCCGTTTTGAGAGCAACGTGTATCAAAACTGATCACTGCTTTCCTGGACAGTTCAATGCTGTCCAGACCGGGACCTGCCTCTGGGCCTGGGCCACAGCAGGGCCCTGTGGTTGCCTTTTTGAATGTCAACAGAGCCACAATCAGTTGACTGATTGGCCTCAACTGGTTTTGAGTCCTGCACATGAATGACAAGAGCCAGGCATTGTAACAACTAACGATTACTATTATGCTGAAAACAGGACTTGAGAGGAGCTGGCAAGAATTAACACGATGAAGAACATACACATTCATCCTACCTGCTCCCATTCACACTTCTCTTTCTCTCTTCACAGAGGATTCAAGGAGCTTTATGTCCCAACTCCAGCTGTAAAGTTCCTTAAAATTTGAGGAGGGCATCTCCACTGCAGCATCACCACATCTTTCTACACTCATTTTCTCTTTCCCCACCATGTTCAATCACTGAGTTTGCAATCTGTACAACTAAAAAAAAAAAAAGGTTCTAAAAGATTTATTTAGTAATTCTCAAGGATTACCAAATCCATTATGGCAAAGGTATTTGGGAAGCAATGGAAAGAAAGAAAGAAAAAAAGTCACACGTGCTTGGTAGGGCACATCTATCTTGAGCAGGGAGTCGGGATTCAGTCAGGGCAGCAAGGTATACCTATGTGGAGCCAGCGCACCCACGGCAATTTAAGGTAATATTTTGGTCACCAGGTGGAGACCCCAAGTACACACTGGTTTAAGATCGGATTTGTGAGAGGCAGAAATTGGAATCGCATTCCAGGCCTGTTGTTTTAACATTCTACGTATGCGAGATAGAGAACGAAAGAATAAGAATTATCTTTAAATCCCTGCTAAATCATGCCCTGCTTTCTCAAGGCTACCTCGAGCTTTAGTAGTTCAGACAGATTCTCTAGCTGACAATTAATATTAATGGGTAGATTTCACAATGTGGCATTATCACACTGTGCGATGGGTGGGCATACCATCTGGGTTTTGGCAGGTATTAGATGTAATCAAAGGGATTACTTGGCTCAGGAAGAAATAGAAAACCTTGGGTTTGTTTAGGCTTTTTCTTCTTTTGTTTGGATGCAGCTCTAGGTGCACTTAGCTGTTTTCGCCTTGTCCTTTGTTTCTGGTGATGAACGCTTCCGAGTTTACACGGGGAACGAGAGCCAGATAACCAGCACATTGTGTTAGTGGGAGCGAGGACCGATTTGCTTGAGAGCTCCCTCTTTCTCATGCATTGTTGTTTTGGGATCGATTGGCAGCTCGTTTAGGGGTCCGCTGCTGCCTTTTAGAAGGTTAAGCTGCGAATTTAAACAGTGAAGGAATTAAAGGCAAAATATATTTGGATAATCAACCAATCGGACCCTTTTTGAGATAAAAGCTGAAGAAATCAGGTGTATGAACAGATGCACGCAGAGGACTTTGTCCTCCTCTTCCCACAAAGCAAATACTAAGTGCCAACTTTCCGGGGGGAGGGGGAAAGGAAATTCCCCTCCTTCCCTTTTCCTCCTCCCAACCCAGCCACAAACAAGCCCCCGAGCATCAGCAACACTAAAGGGAGGAGATTAAGTTTTACACTTTGGGAAAGCTATTGATTTGGCAGCCTTTCTCCTCTCCTGTCTGTACCCCAGCTGATTGTAACTAAGTAATCCTCATCAATCTGTGGTAATGCAGGACCATGTTTATTGCTGTAGTAGTTAAGTTGTTGTTAATTTTACACTAAACGGTTGTTATGATGATGAATGAGTAGCTCGGGCTGCCACCCAGGGGACTTCAGCCCGTACAGCCGACAAAAGGGAGATCGCACAGGGAAGATCAGGGAAAAGCCAGAGCGCCCACCCGAGAAGTTTTTCCGGGACCTTAAAAAAAAAAAAAAAGAAAAAAAAAAAAAAAAAAAAAAGGAAAAGGCAGAAGCTGATCTTCAGGTTTATATTTGAATTTGGACGCTGTGGGGTAAAAGGTGCTGCTTAAGTGTAATTGCAATTCTTTTACATACTGGCTGGGATCAAAGAGGGGAACGAAAGTACAAGTGATTTCCCTCCCCGGCCCGGAAAAGAAACTGATGGGATCCTGCCCAAAAGCATCGCGCTCATTAGCTCTTGGGAAAAAAAAAAACCAAACCAATATATAAATTCACTCCCTCCCGGGGTTTTCCTGCGGCGGGAAGGTTCGATCTTCTAAACGGCAGGCGTGAAGCAGCGGGCAGCGGTAGCCCCTTCCCGGAGCCCCGCGTACCCCTGTGCAGCCCCGTGGCTGCCCTGGTGCCGTGCCCAGCCGGGGCTGTGGTGTGCCGGTGTGCATCCCGGTGTGTATCCCGGTGTCCCGGGGCGGTGCCGGCCGCCAGCGCTGCCTTTGTCCCGCCGCCGGTGCCGCGTGCGCGGGCGGGCGGCGCCCCCGTGCGGCCTGTGCGCGGCTCTGCCGGCCCCGCTCCCGCCGTGTCCCGGGATGCTGACCCGGAGCGCCGGGAGACCCTGCCCGAACACAACACAGCGCATTGGGTTTTCCTCGCTGCGCCATGACGCCCGGTGGTTTCCAACCTCAGTGGTGCTGGGAAGAAGTGCCCAAAGTCATAACCGCCCGACGGAAGACGGGCACGGAACTTTCGGAGCGAGTCCAGAGGAGGGCAACAAAGATGATTAAAGAATTGGAGTATCTCTCTTACAAGGAAAAGCTAATGGAGTTGGGCCTGTTCAGCCTCGTGAAGAGACAATTTGAGGGGATGTCATCAATGTGTATAAATATCTAAAAGGAGGGTGCTGAGAAGATGGAGCCAGATTCTTCTTGATAGTGCCAACCAATAGGACAAGAGGCAGCAACAGGCAGAAACTGATGCCCAGGAAGTTCCTAAGCCTAAATATGAGGAAAAACTTTACTGTGTGGATGATCAAACACCAGAACAGATTGCCCAGAGAGAGTGTGGAGTTGCCCTCACTGGAAATATTATTCCAGAACTGTCTGGACACAATCCTGTGCCACATGCTCTGGGATGACCCCCTTGAGCAGGGAGGCTGGACCAGCTGCCTCACTGTGGTCCTCTCCCAACCTGACCAGTTCTGTGATTCTGCGCCTCCCTCCATCATTCACCAAAGGCCTGCAGGAGGAGAGGCTCCAGCAGGCTACAGAAGAGTGACAAATGAATGCAGCCACATCTCTGGGTCAGAGCTCAGTGTGTCAGTGGAACAGCAGAGGAACCTCACTCAAGAATGAAGATCTTGTTCTCCCAGAGAAGAAAACAGTCATAATCCAGGCTTTTACTTCCAAACAACAGCCAGACACGGGAATGATTAGGGATGTAATCAAAAGGTAGTAATCAGTATTGTCTTCTATCCCCACACGCTAGAGATGGAAAAATGTAATAACCAGACCTCCCAAGCTCAACAAGAGCAGACCTGAAGGGCTAAAGCTCAAGAGAGACTATTTTAGCTTATTCTAAGAAGTTCTCCCAAAGCCAGTAAAGGATAAAACACCATCTGTATATCTACTGCAAAAGTACTGTGTCCACTTTGCCCAAATGGTGCTTTTGCCTGCCATGACAGCACCTCCATAGCTCAGATTCAGCACGTGCAGGAGACCCCCAGTTCTGAGGGGTGTTCCATAGCAGTCTGGGACTGCTTGGATCACAGTAAATAGCTCTATTGCCAGGTGACATCCAGTGTTCAGACACCAGGAAAGCAGCTCAAGTCCACGAGAGTCAGAGAGGACCAAAAGACGGCATTTCAACTTGTTCTGCCCTTGTCCCGACTCCAGACAATCCTAGGCTTGCTCAGTAAAGCTCCTTTGGCTTTTCTGAGAGATCAGAAAAGATTTGGGCAGCAAATGGTTCAGGTTACACTTCAACATGGACACCTGCCCTAGAGCCTGACTTACCTGGATGAAGGCCAGATGTGGGTGAGTCACCTAACGAGTCCTCAAGAGCCATTCTCAAGATGTTAAAGTCTTTCTTTCCCAATCACACAAAGCATCACGTGAAGCACCACTGGCACGTTAAACAATAGCACCATTAATTGTGAGAACTTTGGT
The DNA here is from genome assembly GCA_013396875.1 of Vireo altiloquus. Classification (NCBI taxonomy): domain Eukaryota; kingdom Metazoa; phylum Chordata; class Aves; order Passeriformes; family Vireonidae; genus Vireo; species Vireo altiloquus. The sequence continues at coordinate 1,074,981 of VZRF01011084.1, read as the reverse complement.
CATGCCACGCATCCTACTTCTCCATGGTCATTAGCATCTCCAGACTCTTAGCCTAGCAAAACAACAATCCCTCTCCAGCCTCTTTGCAACTCAAACAGGACTATTACATGAGTGCTCTGTGATCTGAGAGACTCCTTAAGCCATATCTGGTTATCATATACTTTCCATACCTTCAGTTAGCACTAGTTTTGGCATATAATTCAGAGCATCGCATGGTAACCTGCTCCAGATGCTGAGACATAACCATGACAGACAGGATTTTCTCAACAAAGCCAACACAAAATGTTCTAGATGCCTCTGGAAGCTCAACAGCCCATCACTAATCCCTTGCACATCCAGCTAGTATCCATGCTGAGTAGGTCAGGTCCATCTGTGTGGGATTCAGAGATGCCTGTTACATCATCACAAGTACCACATGAGTAAAACATTCCATCTCAATTTCAACACCACAGTCCAAGCAGCACCAACAAAACTTCACCACAAATCTGGACTGCAAACAGCAGATTACCTTGTATCCTCTCATAATTGACATACAACAACAGAATGCACCATTCTCCAGGAGAACAGTAAGAAATATTGTGCTTATGTTGTTTCAAACACTTAATTCTTCCTGCATGTCCCCATCATGCTCAGAGGACCTCACAAATGGCAGCAGCTCACCCTTGGGCCCTGCCATAGTCTTGGCCGCCTGCCTGGCTCCAACTGCCAGCTTTATCTCGGAGCAGGAGAGGACATGTGACAGGCAACCTTTGAACTCTTGCTCCCCACTCAGAAAAAAGGCCTCATTTCATTAAGTGCCGAGCAAAAAGACAACTTCTGCCACAAACAGCTTGTGATCCAATGTGTTCCCAAGGCAGTGGCCAGTATTTACTTCCTGTTATGATTAGCAGCAATTGGACCATTGAAAACAGACAAGTATCAGCACTCCTTAAAATTAATGGGTAATAAACAAAAGGAATGAATGACAGTTCTTCCTTGTTGACACGGCTGTACCTGTTCCGTGCATGCTGTTCCTACCTTCTGTTCCAAGGGGAACACAGCTCGTGTGCCGCATCAGATCTTGTAGTACCCTAAACAGTAAGGGGCCACACGGAGCAATAATCTCTGAATACATTCAGTCATCCAGCACAATATTCAAAGTCTTTCCACAGATCTGCCACTGCCTTTCACCATTGCTTTGAGCAATTCACTCAGCCAACTGCATTTACTTCCCCCTCCCCAAGTGACACGTTCCACATATGAAGCCAAAGGACCCAACTCATGGCTACCCTTGTGTAGGACAAGGTTCCCTGCAGGATTATCCACTGTGGATATATATGGACATATCCATATATATGGATACGTGTTCCCACGTGAGACTGAGCCTTTTACCAAGGTCTCATGTCAGTGACTGGCAGGAAGAAGAGGCTGCTGGGTGGTCCTACCCCTAAATTATTTGCTGACTGCTTCCCTAGGGACCATGGCAACTGTGGCACAGACAAGAGAATCCCTAAGGACAGCACTGAATTGGGTCACAGCCAGCCACTTGCAGAAGAAAAAGGGAGATGTCCTCATGTTGGCATGGGGATGAGGTGCCATCCCCTCTTCTGTAGGGGCCAGAACCATCTCTAGTCTCAACAATCTACACTCTAAATTAAGGGCTACTATCCATGAGAAGAAAGGAAAACAAAAGGAAGTAGCAGCAATACGAAGAGACTAGGCATTTATTCCTGGCTCACTTGCTCTTAATGGAGATAACAATACCTCACTCCTTGACAGCAAAGCAGAGAGACTTAATGCATGGAAGTTTGCCAAGTAAATTGAGATCTTTGTACAATACGCACTTTCGACATCCACAACTCCTGGATTATTAAAGCAAAACAAAAGCCGCTCACCTTGAGGAGTGTTTAGAAATCAGGAACCACAGTTCCCCGTGGCACAACACTCCACAGGATTATTTAAGCTTGTGCACATCCCAACAGCAATGCTTGACTAGTTAAATATCTAACACTGGAAAACAGTGAAAATGGAGGATTGCTGTGTCTCTTTCATACAATTTCCCAGGCATTCTCCAGGACCCCACTCTGCTCTCTTTGAGCAACATCTGAGTTTCAAACAAGGCACTGCATTGTGACTTCATCATATCCGTACATCCAGTATAAATGTGCGTATGAGAGAAGGGTTGCACATAAGTGGCCTATTTAGAAAGGTCCCAGAATACTTTTTGTGCAATTTCCTCCTCAGTTCCCCACATCCATCCCTCCCTGCTGAAGTGGTAGGTAACCTGAGCAAGAGCAGCGTGTGAATTGATCTGGAGGCGATCAGCACATCGGCGTTCAGCTCTGGCCAGCTGCCGTGTCATTGATTGCCTTGGGATCGATTCGCACACCATTCCCACTGACTGCCAAGTCAGATGGAGAGGGAGCAATGAAGTGAAAAGAAAATTATGTATTTGTAGTAGACACCTTCACCTCTCTCCACATTCTCCCTTGGGAGAAGTTAGGAGACCTGGACTGAGTTCAGTGCTACTTTTAGCAAGTGTCAGGAGAGAAGTCAATACAAAAAAGGAACAGCAGGGATGACCCTCTTCCCCTATTCCCTTTGACAAGAACCACCTACAGTGTAAAACAAACTAATGTTTGTGCCTATAACAGAGGCAGAGATACAGCAGGACAGAGTTTTGGCTGATAAATAAATCTTTTACTGTACTATAGTCTTGTGCCCCAGCCATAGATGATACAGTTTTCGATTTGCTTACACCTCATCTAATAGGGGAACTAGAGCACCCCAATACACAAGTATTTCAGATATCTACTTTACCAGTAGCAATGATATTTCTCTTGTGTCACATGTAAAATTCTCTAATACTGGATAACTCCAGCTTAAATGTATCCCATTTCTACTGTCCTTTCCCCCCTCTTTCTTCTTCAAATACAAAATAGCATTTAACCTATTCACTACCTTCATTCCCAAAACCCTACACTGATTCTGACAACATTTTTTCCAAAAAATCACTCCAGAAAACTCCCTTTATGGGCAATAGTCAATGACTCTCAGAACACCTGGTTTCATATATCCCTTGTGAAAATGGGTGCTAGGCTCCTAAAAAAACCTGGAATGCACCATATGTGACACCGAGCTGGACAGGAAGACCCAAAGCCAGAGGACAGAAGCAATCAAAGCAAATAGATGCATGAATGAGAAAATTCTGCAGACTGCTGAAAGCAGGAAATTATAATCCAGCCAGTGTCACACTCTACTTGCCACATTTTATCTCTTCTCCCTTATCCATCTACTATTGGTCACTATCAGAGACAAAAACATTGTGTTAGAAGGGAGTTCGGTTTGACATTGGAGAGACATTCCTACCCTCTTGTCTATTGGGAAATTTAATTTTCACAACATGTGTCAAATAGGTGTTATTTTTCCTTCCTAAAGAGTTTGCAGAAACAGGCAGAGTAATTAAAGGTTACACTTGCAGATACCATCACTATTATAGTTATTACACAATACAGTCATACTATTACAGTCACTGCAGTGTTGTGTTCCTCTGGTTTCGGTTTTATCAGCTGGAGACACTTGCTTTCTAATTTCAGGTGCATCACAGGCTTCTCGTGAATCTGGGTCTAAATGGCCATCTGTTTAAGAGTGATGGGTAACCTTTGCTTTGTCATCCTATTTTCTGAAGAACTCAGCTTACCTTTAAGCCAAAAAAAACCAACCTGGCACCATAAATTGACCAGCAATTTACAGGGCCTTTTGGGTGACAGAACCTGCAGAATGGAGAGAAATTCAAAAAACTGCAGAGATATTCAGGGTTCTGTAAAGGCCCTGCCCTCAGGAACCCAACCCATTTATGAATATTCCTCTCTTCCATTTACAGAGATTTAGAAAACATAGAGAATTTAAATAGTAAGCTGAGGTATCAATACCTATACACAGGTGTCTACATTTAGTCAAGTGACTTCCATCCTTTTGTGCTCTTCTAAAGTAATTGGTTTTAGAGAATAAAACATTAATCATCTATGTCCAAGGAACATGTCACAATAACCCTTCTCTCTGCTCACCTTCTCCCTTCAGGCGCTTCTTGATCCCTTCCACCCCATGCAGACTATGAAAGTAATCATTGCCAAAAATTGCCCCAGCCATTTTACTCTGTGCTTTGAATTCCCCTAAGATCCTCCTCTGTGTTATTACATCATCTTCAGGTGCCTTGTTCTGAGCTTCCCCTCTCTAGTTAGTCATCCTCATTTCCTACCCTTGAGCCCCAGCACCCCCAGTTCTGCTACTAAACCATCATCGGTGTCACACACAGAACTCCACATGCCCAAGGGTCCCCTCTCACCTTTGCCCCCTCCATAAACTGATCCTGAAGGCCCTGTTCTTCCTCCACAACATGATACAGGACTTGTTGCTTTTGTGACATCCGTGAGAAACTGATAACGAAGCTGATAATGAAAATGTTATTGACTATTTAGGTACAATCAGTCCATATTACAAAGTTTATTAACTGCAGGTAAAACAAACAGCAACTGGACACAGTGGTAAGTGATTCTGAAGGTTTAATTTTTCAGAGCTAAGAAACAAAACTATGCTAAGAATCTATGGTCTGAAAAAATTAAGCTTTTTAAGAAAAATACACCTGGATATCAAAGACATCTGAGATGACCCCACAATGGTACAAGTGATTTTGAAAGTCTGTTATAGAAACAATTTTTAAAAGGGGAAGAAATAAAAGTTCACTTCAGGTACAATCTTTACTCCATTGCTTATGCATCATTTATACCTACTGGATTAAATTGCAGACACATGCAGTAGGAATGAATAAATCCTGAAAGTCAGCTTATCAAAAATAGATTGCCAAGTCATGATTTCAGCTTTCCTCAGTTCCCGTGGATTGCCAAGTATCCCCAGGGGTTTTATAGAAATTTGGAGAAGAACCTTGTGAAGAATAACTGACCTGAAGACAAAGAAGACTTTACAGAAGGCTGGAAGACAAGGAGCATTTTGAAGATAGGTTCTGATAGAAAATCCCTGATGACAGCTGGCTCAAAAGGCGAGGTGTGGTCAGCACTTTTCTCCACAACAGGACATTTCTGCGTGCACCAACTGGCACACAACTTCCTTTAACCTGACAGCTGCTGGATGCTGATATAGATACGTATTTAACATTTTCCTCAGTCCAGCACACTAACACTAGGCCTTACTCCACCTTTTGCTAGGGGTTCAGCAGAGGTCCATACCTAGAAATGTTAAAACTCCTCTCTGAATCCAGGTTCAGAAGTACAAGCCCAGTCGTGCTGTGAACACAGCGATGTGAAGAACGTGCAGTCACACCACACTTGCAATTGTGGGGCCTCTCCATTCACAGTGGAGTGAAGCAGCACATCAAGCACTGATGCAAGTGTCAAATTAGTAAGTAGCTGCATCAACTTCCTCCATGGCTCATACTAGACCAGGTATTTTGGTGTATTTTAGGTGCTCTACAGAACAGTTATTTAAAGAGTCAAGGTTCCAAGAAATGCTCTGTACCATAAGCCTTTGTTTCCTGCCTGAGAAAAGAGGCAGTCCTTCCAAAATGAAAAAGTAACTATGACATTCTGAGCTTGAACTCTGGAACAGAAAATAGTTCATTTACAAAGAATCAATCCCATCACACGCAGTTGCTTTGAACTCTGTTCATAATAAAGCTCAGTGGAAAATACATCAATTCTATCAAACAGAAAAAAGCAAACACGGCTGGGTGCATCATGATGGGTTGTGAAACTGGGGGAGCTCACGCTGTCCCTAAGGATAAATAAATATTAATCAATTTTCCCCTTCTGGTCATCTCCAGAGGGAAGCAGATTGTGATGTGCTAGGAAACTCCAAAACCAGGAGCTTCTTGCACACTCTTTGTCTTGAGAAGGGAAAAGACTGAGAAATTTTGTCTCCTCGCTCTTAGTAAAGACACACAGCCTGGTGGCCACCTCTGTGTATCTTGTATCAAGCTGACTCGGTACACACCAGGACACCAGAAAAATTCCCAAGTCCTTCTACTGCTTCTATGCTGGCTTGTTTCTCAATGCTCCTCGTAAAACTGCTCTGCAGATAATCTAGTGGAAAAACAGCCTGGAGCAGATAATTGCAGGGGCTGGGAAGGAAGGGATGGCTTTGCAGGGAGAGGAAGCGAGCTCTCCCTTTTTTCTTTACAGTACAGCTGCCCCACACAGCAATCTCTCTCTCCCTACTGATGTGGCTGTGACTGATGCAGATCCATTTCTCTGCATTCAGCCGTGTCCACACACAACAGGCAGTGCCTTAAGTGTAGCACAAAAGATCGTGCAGAGACAATTGGGCCATTGGCAGATTCTTCACAGTCCAACTGAGGACAATGCTGCTGTGAACTCTTCTCCCATCCACTCCTCTGCCAGCAGAGGAGCTCAGATGTTCACTTCCTAACACATGACAGACAAAACCAGCTGGGTGACTTCAAACCAGCTGTTTGAACTAGACTGGTACTTTTGCTTGACACAGAAGAGAGACTGTTGGTGCTGGTGTTGATCAGCAGCTGGGGCATTATTGCCCTTGGCCTGCAGAGAGGGAACCCAAAAAGGGCATCTCACCACACCTCTGCATTACTGAGGGACATTAATCCCTTTCAGCTATTCCTGTGAAGGAATAAGGATGGGCAATGTGGAAACAGGGCACTTTTTGCAGCAATGTTTCTACCTCCACATGTTATATCTTTAAATTATTTGGTTTAAAAATCACATTACATTGAAACTTCTAAGCTCTCTCACATTTATGCACACACACCAGCCTTTGAGATGAGCTAACCAATAGAAATCACAAAATCTTACATTAACATCCTATTTTATGCTGTAGGTAATTAATATTCACTATTCTTTTTGAATTAGAACTTTAAATACAATTTCTTTGTATCTTCTTCATTTTCAGGTAAATTTCTGTGGGGTATGGGCCAGTTCAATAAGAGGTTCACTGCAAATACTGAGTATTTCACGCACAGGGAAGAGGCCACAGAGTATTTGTGCACTGCTCTACCTCTTAAGGGCCACATAACATTAATTATGAATTATGCAGTTTGTGAAATCTGTGTCACAGAAGTTACATGCTGTTGCTTCTTAAATTGATTGGTGCAACCCTGACAAGGATCTAATTGAAATCAGTCTGTTGCTTAAGATTATCTGGAGGTTTTGTGTGCTGTGCCAAACCACGGCTCGTGAGCTCACCTTGTATGATACATACCAAACCTGTTAATAAACCTAGCCTTGCATCTTAAACCTAGGATCCAAACCCATATTCTTCATCTGCAAATCCAAGCAATAAAAGTCAGACATACATACTACTCAAGCAGGTCATTATTCTGTTTTCTAAATAGTCTTTAAGAATCAAGGTTTTGAAAGCTGCACACCAGAAATGGGTATTCAGATTTCTCATAATGCAACTGACACAGAAAACTTATCTCTTGGATGTAAGCAAAAGTTTAAGCTGAAGATTTTAGTAGTTGATTTAGAAGTCCTGCATGGGGAAGCAGCTCTGGAAGCAAATGAAAAAACATTCAATTCCTCACAGATCTCCCTTTTTTCTATTCACCTTCCACCATCTTCTAAATCACAGTCAGGGAATGGGTTGAGATCTTAGAACAGACAGGGCTGTAAACACCCAAAAACTGGGTAATTATTGACTGAAAGGGAGGAACTGCTCAGATTACAGAATCAGACACAGGTTTGTCTTTGCTGAACACAGTAGTTTGATCTCAAACTACTCAGTAGACTCAAATATGTGAAGCCAGGAGAAAGATGAAGAAAAAGAAGACAAACCTAATCTCTAATCCAATCTAGGAATGGCACTGGCAGAGGTAAAAGTCACCTGTCACTAAACCTCAAGATCTTCTATCAGTAAGATCAAAAAAGCAGTGATGACCACCACTAAAAATTACAGGAGAATAAAAAGGCTGAGACATCATAAATCTAAGTCCACACACCACTTATGTGCTAAACTTAAAGCCACGAGCTCCATTCTTCTTACTTGGTATATTTTGTGAGCCTGAACAGCACATTCCAATTCTACAGTGTCAGAACTTTTTTCCCTTTTTTGTCTGTGAAAGAGAATCTTCAGTTCATGCCCAGAGTTTTAACCAAGGCGGTGAAACCTACCCAAGTTAGAATTTCAAATAACAGCCAAGAAATGAAAACTCTGTCACCTGCCTTGGGATGTTGGTACTAAAGCATAACAATGGCAGTAGGAGGTCAGCATCAGCTGTTCTGCTGACAGCATTGTAACAGATAAAATGGGACAGTGGTGAATAGCAAAGAGTACATTTGGAGCTGCAGCAGGGAAAGAAAGAGAAGGAAGGAAAATATTGCCCTTTTAGCACCACTGTGTATTTTCCTACAGAACGGGGCTGTAACGAGGCTCTAAACAGAGAGGAAATGGGTCTGTCACTAAAACAGCACAGTGCACTAAGATGTCTTTGCAAACTCCTTCCACCAACATCAGCACCAGTGCCCTTGCAGACCAAAGGATTGTTTCGCATGTACACATTAACGTACAGATCCAAACAAAAAACCACAACTAGATCTTCTCCACCAGATTCCTTTTAACTCGCTAACTTAGGCAGATCCCTGCCTTGCTAAACCCTTGATAATCTGAGAAGCCAAGTAAAACAAGTACCATTTCAGGGAAACAAAACAAAACTACCTACATTTTGAAGTCTGAGTTTGAGGCTTATTTGGTGAAAATTGTAACACAGTTTTGCTGTTAGTGACACTTGTGACTGGACTGAGGTATGTGCATCACACAAATTCCATCGTGCTCTGCCACTGAGAGGTCTGTACATGCTCAGACTGAGGGAGGAATGTTTCACATCTGCATAGCTGAGCAGAAAAACTCAAGGAACTCTAAAGCTGTTTGAAACAACTAAGGAAATAGGCTGATACTGACTTCTGCAGGTTGGTTTGGTTTCTTTAAGTTTGGGTTTCTCAGCAAACACAACAAGAAAAATAGAAAGACACTGCATTAAACTTAGTTCTATTTTCTGTTGTCAGAATTCAAACCTAAAAAGTGCTGCTAAAAATGAAGAGCTGATCTCAGCACTCCAAAAACTCAGAGTGGGGGAAAGGAGTGCAGGAAGGGGTGAAATGTAGGTCAGAGGATGGTGTCGGAAAAGCACTCGGGAAAAGCAGAAGTATCAGACTGTTTATAACCCACAAGCTGAAAGTGAGGCCTGTAACAAAACCTCTAAGAGCAGACAATCTGTGAAACCAAACCTGCAGATAACAAGGCAACTCCTAAATCACAATCTAACAACTATGGAACTTAAAATACATATTAAGGCTCTCTATCCATAAAGTGTTTTACTGTAGATTGACAGTGATGAAGACAGTGGTGCTCATCACACTTCTCCTTCATCCAGACTTCGTAAGGCCTCAGCCCGAGAGCCTCTGGTTGCCAGTCCATTACTGCTCTTCCCCTATGGAATCTATAGCCAGGATGCAACCTCAATCCAGAGTAGAACGGTGAAATATCAGCTTGTTGAAAACTCTTCTCAGCATTCAGCCATCCACCAGCAAGTCTGTCTGACTTCAGCCACAAGTGCAAAACTTCCCATTTTCTCCCTTATCTTTCCATCTTGTGGTATTTCTTTGCCAGGGCAACTTGGCACATTGCAGTAACATGTGTCCTCGTGTCCCTGACCTCCTCCTGTTTGCTGCTTCCTTTTGTAAACTGTGACACCATTTCTGATCACCCCCTGGTTTCTACTGTCATTATGGACAGTCTCCACAGCACCACTCCAGTGGCACCAGCAGAGATAAGCTGTATCAGCAAATACAACCAAGAATGGATAACAGTAGGATGGTTTTATGGCTGGGAGTTCTATAAACAGCATATGTCATAACTGCATTATAGAGATGGACTTTAATGGGTTCACCTTCACCCCATGTAACTGCTCGATTACATCACTGGTAACGGCAAGATAACCATTATTGCATGGTCATAACAGCCCAGTTTAGTTGGTTTTTTTTAACAGATACACTGGAATAATTCATTTGCAAAACAGGACTTTGAATTTGATTTGTGAAGGGTAGTAACAGGGCTCAAATCAAAGTATAGTTTATGTTTGCCAGCTTCCTCTATAACCAGAGACCACTATTACTGTGCTTCTGGAAAACTTGTCTTTTACCTCCCATTTCCAAACAGGTGTAACTGTCACTTAAAGAACATTAATTAAGATAGATCCATTGTGATTTCAGAGTACTTTTTGTCTAAGCTTGATAAATTTATCACAGACAGCCTTAACAATACATAACGAGTTATATCTGCACTTTCTGCAAGTCTATGCAATTAATTTTCTATTTGTGAAAGGAAATGGAAAATGAAATATTGTGCCCTTTCTAATGCAGAGGCAGATGTAATGAATGGCTTTGGCAAACAGTTGTCAAAGTATGTTAACTAACATCTACAAATCTTTTCCTTCCCCAACAATGGTTTTAGGGCCCAGGATAATTCACTTCCCATTTTTTGTCATACTGATATGACGTACTGAATCCACTGTATCTACATAAAAGAAACATAATTGAATTCAAGTTGCAAACTAATTGTCTTCATCCTTCAGCCACTTGCTTGAGAGATCCCACAGGCAGATTAAAATCCACAGAGCTGATCTTTTCAATATTCCCATTGGAGAACAGAAACCTGGTAGGCAAACACTGGAACAGAAGACTCCCCAGTTTTGGAAGTGGCTGCTGACACACAGTGGTCACTCTGCTTCCAAAGGGAACAGCCACTGTATCCTGCACCTCTTGTCACCACCCTTTCTTTGTGTGGGGATGGGAGCATTCACACTGTTTGCATCTGGACTTTAGAATTGGTTTCAATACCTTTAAATCCTTACCTGTACTATTAGCAATACCTTTAAATCTTTACCTGCACTTGCTCTTGCAAGCAGAGCATCCCACCCTGCTTCCAGACCGTCAGACAATTTGCTGTGGCTCTCCATTATCCCATTAATGCAAACAGTGATATCCATAGGGCAAGGCCTGAAGAGCTTGTCTTCTGTTATCTTCAAAACGTGGGGAATTATTCACCAAAACCCACAGGAGTTTAATCTTTTAGTTTAGTTTTAGGCTTCAAAAGGTTTAGAAGACCTAGGATGAAGATTACCAGGAATTCCTTGCGTTGGGCCCTTTGGGGCACTCAGAGAGTCTTTAAAAGCATGCCCACACACCATTCTACCCCTACTATCAGATTTCTCTTTTATTTGTGAACTGGGGAAGCAGAGCACAGTTTCAAAACTTTGGGTTCTTTCATGCTTTTACATGACTAAGTCCAGCTAAGTCCTCCAAGCAGTTTTGACTCTGGCTTTTCCTACCCTTGGAAACCTTGCAACTTTCCTAATACTCTTAAAACTACTGCTTTTAACTTTTGGACATACATGATATTAGTGTGATGCAAACCAGCCAAGGCTGAGCGATTTGTAAAGCCTGAAATAGTTTAGCAGTCAAGGATAACAACAATGCACAAAAAAAAAGCAACACCAAATTGCTCGTAGGTCATCAGTGACAGCACTAAGCTACAAGAAGTTCCCCAGCATTACAAAAGAAGAAAGCAACACCGCGTTCACAAAAGCAAAATTGAAATGACCCAGCAGTACAACCACCACAGCATTCAACCTGCAAGGAGACGAAGGAGAAAGAACACCTGGTTGGAAAACTCCCAGCACAGAAGCCACTGTTCCACCTGAAGCCATGAATGCAACAGCACCGATTATGGGAGAAGTTTATCCCCTTATGGATTCCTCAAAGCCTTCTGATTTTGCAGCACCCAGCCTTGCACCACCCTGAGACATGGAACTGCCTGGATACCAGCTGTTCCATAGGCACAGAGGCACTACTCAACAGGGAAGGCTCCAGAAGCAAACAGGCATGAAACATATAGGCATTGGTGGCATTTCAGCATCCTGCCTGTCTTTCCCACAATCACTAGCATCCAGCAAGGATCCTGCTAGCATCAGAGCAATGCAGCATTCACATCCATTTCCTCAAGCAAGGAAACAAGAAGTGAGGGAGAGTCCCTGGAGTAATCAGCTACCTACTGTTTCAAGTACTCCCTTAGGAAATTCAGATTCCTCATCTGCCCAGTTTGAGTAGACACACAGCCTTCATTCCCCCATACTTCAGGTGACACCTTAAATACCTCAGCCTCCCCTCTGAAGTCCCACTTCCACATTGTGTAAGTATGGTCAACAGTAAGGGCCTGTAGAGATCAAAGCTTGGGTCCCTAAAAAGTTTAGGGAGCAGATCAGCCATGTTTTTGCAAGTATAAGTGGAATACAAGCATCTTCAAAGACATCACCAGCTACATACATCCACACACCCAAAGCCCCAAGCTCAGAAAGGACTGACGTCTCTCTGGTATTACCAAAATGTTTCTGAAGTACTTGATGTTTCCCAGCAGTGTTACACCTGAAAAGTAGAACATGCCTAGCCAATAGAGTCCCTCCTTCATCAAGCACCCATCACATGAAAGAAAAGTTAGGGGAGCAATAAAATAAACGCTGAAGGCATCATTGCTAAAGCCGCAGAACTCACAAGAAGCACGAGGCTGCTGAAAAGGTAATTGTTTTGCATCCTCCTGGTCTCTGTACCCACCTGATTCCTTCCTAGAGCCAGGTAACAGCATTTCTGCATAGACACGGAAGTTGTGCAAAGACTTTGAAAAAACACTCATCAAGAAATACTACCTGACTTGGCCAGAGCAGTCTCAGTACTCATTGCCAAAGGCACAGGCACAAGGTATTGTGGAAGGACAACAGCTACCTCACAGCACAGCGAGCACCAGCAGATGCCAAGGAATGCCATGTGGGAACCAGCCTGCCACAAAGGAATATTAATGTCATCAGCAAAAGCAACCAGCAGGATTTCTGAGACTCAGAATCAAAACTGTTCTGGGGTATGGGCACGGGAGACAGGATGGCAGAAGAGGTGGCAGAGCACAGCTGTATCTTCAGGCATTTGCTAGAAAGCACAAATATAGGAAAAAGTTACACAGATTGAAGCTGGAAACAGCTACAAAACTACACATAGCCCATCCTTGCTTTTATTGCAGGAGCTACAAGCTGAATCTCAAAAGCAACTCAGAAGATATCACTGCTAAAAACACAGCTGGGACCAGAGGTTATTAGGGTTTGTTGATACCATCTTTTGAGCCCTTCAGATGCAGACAAACTACTGGTACGAACAAGTGACAAAAGTGCAAGACAGACACTGTTAATTCAATGCAGCACAGCCTTCACAAGGAACTGGTGACAAGTTCAACAAGGACACCAACTTCAGGATGTTGCCACATGAAAAGGGATGTTCAGTGAAGCAGAATCCCAATGAGCTACACAGCACTGATGTCAGAACATGCATCCAACCAAATTGAGTTTCATAAGTATTTGTATCCATCTTTCTCTCACAATGGCTACTCAAAAAGACAGCAACTCAGAACGTGAATGGAGCAGGTATGAAGTAATACATAAGACAATCAAATCATGAGGCACAGATCATTAAAAAGAAGGAATCCTTCTTTCTACACTTCCAGGGTAGTGGCCTGAGTGTGGAAAATAACAGATGCTGTATGCTGGCCAGGCATGTCAAGTGATATCAACGTCATGATGAGTAAAGATGAGACACATGAGGAAGTGCAAGCAACAAAAAAGTAGCTGTGAACATAGATAAGGCTCCTAAGAGACCCTGAAGTAAAACAGGAATGAACCTACCGACCTTGTATTCAAATGTCTTCATTATTGTGACTCTTGACTGCTGAGAACTCAACAGGCAGTCCTCCATTACCACAATAATCACCATAAACATGTTTCTGTACATACGGTGTCCAAAACCAAGCGGCTTCAGAAAATACATTTTGGGTTACCAAGAAAAGATAATTCAGCTCCACCACACATCAAAAGGTCAAACCAAACTGGCAAGTTATGAACAGCAATGAAGGCATGCCATTCCAGAATGGGGAACATGTGAGAGGGCACTGAGAGCAGTGAGAGACTTGCAGTAGAAAGAACAATGGATGAGACAGAAGGGAACAAACACGTGCAACAGCCAAAACCTGTCTAGTCTGTAAAGATAGCAGCCAGAACTAAAACCAGACACCACTGATTATTAAGAAATTTTTTCCATTGCCAAATCATGCGCTCTTGAGTACTGCTTTGAACAGATAAATTCTTATTTACATAACATGACTATGGTTGCATCTTTCTCACTGAAGTAGCACATAGGTTCACGCACACCATACATATCAGATGCACACGTGAATGTGAAAATTAGTGAGACATAATTAGTGAATTAGTGGGAAAACCACCATGAGCCAATAGCGTCTGGACACTCTTTAAAAATCCCCTGGAGGATACAGTCAGGACAATGTCAAATTCATAGGGAATTATCTGATTTAGCAATTGAAGAAGCTGATGCTTTAAAAGCTGAGCTCACGTTATGGGTTTGTGCATTCAGATGTGCACACACGTGATGTTACAAGCAGGACGGAAACACGATAAGTTCCATAAGCATGTTTACTTTTTGTCTCTGATAAATACAAAGGAAGTGATTCAGACTTGCCCAGAAGGCAGGGATTCTACTGACATTATAGGTGTCTGTGGTTATGTCTAGGAGCCTTCAGACAGGTGCTACTTGTGAAAAAAATACTGAAGTCAGCTTTAAAGTATTGAATTCAGGCATAGGTACCAGACTAGCTGTGGCAGCCTGGAGCTCAGCAGGGGCTGATTTATCCTGCTGGAAAGTAATCATCATGTAATTAACAGAAACATCAGTCTTTATTTTAGAGGGTGGATGGTAAGTGTACCACACAAGTTGTTAACTAAACTGGATGAAAGTTTGTTAAATACTTATACTTTTTGCACCAACCTGAAAGAATGGTTTATTCTATTTGCAAGAACGTTTTTCAGGGGAAAAAGTGACTAACAGACTTTGCTTACGCGACAGGTCACAAGAAGCAGGTTTCATACGCTGAGACAAGAGGGGAACTCCACCCTGCACCCTGAGCTTCTAGTCTTGGGTCTCGACCTAATGGCAAAACTCCTCAGAGACCCTCCCAGAATTACTTCCTCTTCTCTGGTAAAATAAAGCTTCTGCTTCTCTTGGTTGCTCTAGCCTTCTTTTGGGACACAGTAAGTATAAACAACAAATGTCTTTAAAGTGCTGCATCTTCTGCACAGGGAAGGATTAATCCTGAAATTAATTTCACCAGCAGCATCTCAAATGAAAACCAGTGGCACTGTCTCCAACAGCACTGCATTCAGAGCAGCACAGCTATTTATTTAGCTCAATTATGTTTTAATGTAACATTTGCTTTGTTAAACAAAGCTCAGCATCTTGGAGTTAATGGCACTGGCCAAGCAACCTCAGTCCAAAGATGGCACTGTCTGAGGTGAAAGTACAGCTGCATTGTCACATGCAGCTTCTCACCCAGCACCTGTCAGCTGAGGAGCCAGCACAGCTCCTCTTCTGATGGCTACATGACTTACTCCAGGTTAGCTCAACTCTTTCTACAAGGCACTAGAGCAGGCCATGTAGTCCCATCCAAGGCTGCTCACCAGTGTTCTGACCAGCAGATTTTGAATTGGCTCTTGCTCCCCACAGAGCCACGTTCCTGCACATGCTGGCACTAAACAGCTCAGCAGCTGGGCATTACCAGTGTTGCAAACAGACTATCACATTATTGCCCAGGAGATTTGAACGAGGTGGGCCACAGCCAACTACTCCAAGCCTTTCTCAGGGCACCCCTGCTCAACAGGGGCAATTGCTTCTTATTTTTGAAGTTGACCACCATAGAGGTTAAGGCAGAAACAAAAATGCATCATTTAGACCATGCCTATACAACACCAAAGAGACAAAATATCAACTAATTGCTGCCTTTTTATCAAGACATCAGTCATTTTAATTGCCTTACGCAGTGGAGCTCTGGCTACTCACCTAAGCTTCTGGACACCTTGGATAAGTACTTAACAACACCAGTAGCTCTAACAGGTGAGCCTATCCTTCAGTATTTTCTTTCCTATCACAAGGGCTCCATTTCCTTCTTCCCCAGCCCACTCCAAGGCATTCCTTTAATATCTTTGGGTCTTTACAGAACAAGATGCACTTTCAAGGAATGGTTTTGAAGGAGCAGGAGAACCAAAGTAAAACAGGTGCAAAAGCACGTGAGCAAATAAAGTAGGAATGTTGTAGCATTCATTTGAAGCCATAAGGGTATAAAGGATTTGGGGACTTAAGACATATCCTTCACACCAAGGATCCTCAATTTAATGCAGATGAGTTATAGTAAGAGTTGACATTAGAGAAAGGCAAGATGACACTGCAGTGAGATCATCAAGGACTAACACTGTCTTTACACTGGGGCAGAGGGAAGATGGGGATGTTTAAAATCCCTCCAAAATACTTTCAAGCCAAGCTGTTACATGAGATGGAAACAGTGCAGGAATATACTACGTAGGGTTTTTTCCAGGTACACATACACTTTGGACTGAACTTCAGCAAATAGGAAGTTGCAGTGAAGAGACTGATGGACTTAATAGCAACACAAAACCCAGCACTAGATTTCTTGGTCAGGTTGGATGGGTGCCAGGGAAAGTAGGGCAAAATATTCCATTAACTTTCACTTTTACAATTCCAGGGCTATTCGTCTTTGAGAAATGTAGTAAGTTACACAAATGTATTCAGGTGTCTACCTAAAATGACTTGTTTTGGAACTCCCATACCTTAATATTTCAACTACACATACAAACAAATGCTACGTGGGTGATACAGGATCTTCAGACCCACAAGGAGAAGGACAGTAGTCAAAGTGTTTACATGAATTGAACAAAGGGTCAAAGAAAAAAAAAAAAGGCAATTTCATTTCAAATACATCTAGGGCTTTCTCATTAGGCCATGAAACTCACAGGTATTAATCATGAAAATAAATGTTCCTTGCCCCTAGGTGCGACACAGTTCTTACACAAGAGAAATGACCAATACAACTCTTTCTCTGATCAAATTACTGAAGATGAAATGAATTTTAAAACAATATCCCAGGTGGATTATGCATTTAGCTACTTAAGAAGAGACTTTGTAAGGACCCCCATTTATTACTTTGAAAAGCCAAGCTAGTTGCTGCCAATAATTAAGGCACAGTCTTGTTCACATCTCACCTTAAAGGCTTTGGAGCTGAAGAGCCTATGGATAACAGCCAGCTGCCTTATTGTACCTCACCCTTCACTTTGAAAAGTTTCAAAACAAAAGTAAAACCAGGTAAAGTAGATGGTGTCATTCATCAGCACTTTATTATGGGGACTTATTATAGGAAAACAACAAATGTTTCATATACTGCCTTTTAAAAAAAAATTGATATGTATAGAATTCTATACATGTTTATTTACCTATACGTTATATGTAATCTCAAAAAAAAAAAAATCACTGAAAGGCAGATGTTTAATTAGCTCTAGACCCACAATTTAATAGGATTTCATTCAGGCTGGGCTTCTCACGAGTATAAAATGAGGCGTGTGATGTATATTTGCAGGATTAGGGCTTGTGGGCTGATTGCCAGACCTACACCACAGCTCCACTGGGGTTGCGTGCAGACAGTCTCACATGCTGCACCCTGCACGAGCAGCTCTGACACCCAGACAAGGCTTTTGTGCCACTCAGCTACCTCTGAGGCTGCCCCTTTACTCAGCCAGCCCAGGACGCTGAAAAAAATCCAACAACCACAACTCCCATTCCAAAAGCATCAGGGGTTTGGTTATAAAGCAAGATGTGGGCAGCCAGTTCAGAAAAGAGGACATCTCTTCTACTTGAACTCTTCAGGTCTTAGTTAATGGAACCTCATTATGTTTAGGACAGATTTTCAAGCTTTCCCTCATAAAATGAGAGCTAGGAAGTATAGAACAAAAGCTCTGATTTTCAGAAAACTCACTGAACTTCAGTATGAAAAAACCCAGACAAACAAAAAATCCACACATGGTTGGAAATAAGTTCATGAGCAAAATCACTACTGTTCTTTAACTCAGAGTACAGCTTTACACCCCTGCCCCTTTCTCTCAGCACTGCTCCTGGCCTGCCTTTCTCCTCACCACGTTGTACATCCCTGACCTCCCCCTTGCACCTAGAACTGGCATTTGTCAAATCCAGTGAGACATCCTAGGATGAGTTCAGCTGCCAATATGAAAGCTTTTCTGCAGGTTTAGGTTCTTGAACCTATTCATGCTAGCACGAGACAAGTTCCTGTGCCAGTGTACAGGAGGCAGGAGGGAACTTCAACAGCACCAACCAGAGAAGCTTCAACTGGTCTAGAATCATAATATCACTTAGCCACAGCCCAGCAAATCCAAAAATCCACCGGTATTCAAGTGTCCAGCAGAGTAATTATCCACCTAGAAGAATGTCTTCCATTTCTAAAAGGTATAGAACCAAGCTCTTCTTTCAGACATGCCACCATAAATCAACAGCAGAGCCCATGACAGCAGCAACCTGTTCAAATCTACCTCAGACTAATTGACAATAGCTTTTGGCACAGTTGACAAATTAAAGCAGGACAGGGCTTAAAAACCACATCCAAAGTTCCTACTGCAGGTGTTGTTATATGCACTTCTCAGTAATTACAACACCACTTCAGTAATTACAACAACTTATGTTTTAATTCAAGCCAGCCTCAATTAAGTGGCAATTCTGTGGTAACATGATTAATACCCAACAATCAAGTAAATAGTTCCTTACTAATCTGTGTCCACATAGCAAAGCCATGAGCTAAGCAGTGTTGGGTGAAGTCTGAGCTTTGACAGAAGATTTTCAGGGCACTATGAACCTGATCCATTTCTCCCAGAAATCTTAAATCTATTCTCTTAAAATCCTGCAGGAGCCATAACCAAGTTCAGTAGGTGGCTCTTTCCTGGACAGAAGTGACACAGGATAATACAAGAAATTCTAAGAGCAAGAGGTATTGCTGGTGATATTCAACTGGGCTTCCAAGTGGTATCAAATGAATGGAATATGAAAATGATGGAAATTCACAGGGCACTTCAGAGTTAGGATAATTCAGGCAAATTACAGTTTGAGAAATTAAGATTGTACTGATTCCAAATAACCACTAATCCACTAAGTGTGGTAGAGCCTCACAGCACCATTAACCAGCTGCATGTTTGGGTGTTAGGTGACATAATCAATCTACCCCATTTTTAGAGGGTTACAAGATTAAAAAGCATTGTATTAATGAAGAAATTTTCACTTAAAAGGAGTAGCGGTGACAGCACAGAGGAGAATGTTTGTGTGTGGTCTTCTCATCAATGTTTCCTCACCTTTTAAAACAAGGCAAGCCTTAAAATTAAAAGAGTGAAGAGGAAAGGACAGAGGAGTTACTACACTGAAGTGTTCCAAATAAAAGGAAAAAATGGAAAATGGTACCAAAAGGAGTACATGAAATTAAACAGTGAACTTTTATAGACAATCTATAAGAGAAACTATATGACAATCTACAGAATAATTAGTTCTAAAGTTAATTCATATGATTATACAGCACTAAAATATAAAGTGGCTATTCCTGGGGGTTTTCCATTTTTGTTAACTTTTTAACTAAGGACAAAAGTTTTAAAGGCACATTAAAATTATCATCTATCACTAAATTACATATTATACAAATGTAAATGTGATCACACCACACTTAAATTCTTATAACAATAAACTATTCTGTTTTCTTCCCCTTGACATTTACAAAATTCATTTGGAGGAGTAGGATATACCTTACAGAGATTAGTGATAAATCATGTATTTTTAATGAATATCAATAGGAGAAACCCCAGGACATAACCCACCATCTAATTTGATTAAACTGTGCTTAAGGCAACACCACCTCTCTGGCTGGGGAATAGCACTATAATGACTTTGTGAGCATTATTGCAGGCTGTTTTAATGATTTAATGAACTGACTCTATATTTAGTTCAATAGCCTTAAAATGATTAGTGTTTAAGAAAAATTAGCTCACTTTGATCTGATTCTATTTGATAGTAAGTTTAAATAACCTAACCCTTCAAAACACAGTGGAAAAAAATTCCTAGAATCACAGCCAGCTAACTGCTAGAAAACATTATGGCAATCATTAATAACAGTTCATTTATGTTTAGCTACAGCATATGGAATGACACACTCATCCCCCAAGATGGGACACAGCAGCATATATTAAGTTGTATTCTATTATTTTCCTGTGGTTTTTTTAATGTGAAAAATAAACCAGAAAAAAAGAATTCCCTCCTGTAATGCAAAGAAATTTTTCTTTCATCAACGGCACCACTGAAGAATTTTAACTTGTGGGTCCTGGTATGGTTCTGTGTCATCTAGAGACTGGAAAACTGTGTTGGGATTCTGGAGGCACAAGCTATGCTTGATGGCTTTAGTCAGTGCTGGCAAGTTACTTCAAGTGCTCAAGCCATGAATGCAACACAGTTGTGCTGCTGAGAAAGGGGGGGGAAAAATACACCACAGCGCTAAAAATAACACTTCCAATAGGAAGTTTACAAAATATGGAACTAAACTGGAGCCAAGTTTCTGCAAGGATGAAGGCAGAAACATCTACTGTGCAGAGTTCTCTGCACTTCACCTGTGCAGACACTGTGATCCTGTTGTGATCTGAACCACCTCTGGTGTATCAGCACACTCCCTATACCAAACTGCTAGAAATGAGACCACAAACGTCCAAAACTATAACCCACTGCACAAATTCAAAAGCAGGCACGCAATTCAACCAAGAATCAAACCTAGATGTCAAATTCTTCTCAAGAAACAGCCCTAGCAAGGAGATCCTTTGCTGGTTATAACAAACACCAAAGGGGACATACCAAGTACAAGCTAAAACTAGAGACTAGTTGTCTTGGACTGACTTTATGATATCCTATATCATCTGCTCTATGCCCAGAAAATGAATTTTATGCCATTTTGTGCCTTTAAACTGAGCCTGAGAGGGAAGAGAAAAAAAACAGCCAGAGGAAAAGGGATACCCTCAGACCTTGTGTTACGTTTTTCCACTTTCCTTTTCTAACACTAAAATCATTAACTGGTCCTTGGATTTTCAGTCTTAAGCAGCTCACCTGGCCTTTAAAGTGAGCTCCAAACTGACAGCAGCAAGCACCTTCCTCTCCCCAGCAAAGAGGTGCAAATGAATTTGTTGCCAATCGACCCTGGGTAGTAGCCAGCAAGTTGCAACACAAATCCAGCAGCTGATCCCATCAAACCAATGAACATTCTTCCCATGTCCTTTAACAGCTTACCTGATTGTGCCCCTTGCAAAGCACAAGAGTTCAATTTGCTCAAAAGGAATTTCTTGGTGGCATTTATCGATACAAAAAATGTTTGGGTACATCCAGAATGCTCATACTGTTTTTTCTTATGGTTATTCCTCCACGTCTCAATGCTTCTGATTTCCAGCTATCCATCAGAAACTGCAGGCCAGGCTCTCCCTGAGGTTGGCTTTCCAAATTATTTTATATAATCCATGTTCCCACAGTATATTTTCCAAGACCTCTGATTTTTACTGCATTGGTCACCCTTTATGTTCAGTGAGTACTTCCCAATGTTTTATGCTTCCTGTAAAACATCTGAGACCACCACTTCCATTTGAGACTCACAGGACTGGTCAAAATCTTTAACACCAATGGTTTTGACTTATATCAGGATTTGGTTTTTTATTCTGCCAACTCTTCCTCAAGCTGAGGACAACTTCTATTTTCCAAGAAATTCCAGCATTTCTAACTTTTATTGAATCTAATCTAGAATCTAATTTTTATTTTATTAGAATAAAATAATAACATTATTTGGCAGTGTCACTCAATAAAAGTTTTGTGTCTACCCATATGTTCCATTTTAATATGATTTGCCATCAACAAATTATTGTGTAGAAGATAATAGTTATCATGTATTCAAACTGGTATTTTGGTAAAAGAGTACAATTACTCTAATTCTGCTTTGAATTCCAACATGAAATATGTCAAATAGTTCAATAAGGCACACATTGGCCAAGTGACATATTCATATTACTAAAGCACTGACAAATTGAGTTAATTTTCCCTTTCTGTCAAAAGCTATGATCAGATTGACACAGTCCCATGGAACACTCCAATTTCCACTAAACTGCATTTTCTAACAGAAAACTGTTCCATAAAAAAAAAAAAGAAAAAAAATCAGCCAGCACTAATGTGCCTGAAGTCTATGCAATTAAAAAAGTTTCTAAATATAGCTTTAATCATGGCCGACCCCAATCTTCTCAGAAGTCCTTGCCCTCTAGGCCATCCCAAAGGGATGGGAACATCCAGTAACAAGCCAAAAGTCTCATGACAGTGTATTGACCCCATTTGATATTTATCTCTAGCCATTTGCGAGAGCTTCCCATGAGCTTAATTAAGCTCATTCATTTCCACAAATTGTGGCATCCTAGAAAATATCAGACTTTCCTTTGATAGATGAGATTCAGATGGGGAAGTCTTATGGGAGGCAAGGTGTCTCTCAGGCTATTTGACAGAGTAGCTCATGAAACAACTGATCTAATCCCTCCCTTCCACAACGTGGAAGTGGAATGCATGTAGGATTGTGCCCTGGCCAATGCAGACCACAGCAAAGAGCCACTTGCCACAAACTGGGAAAAAACTCCCAACGTTGTGGAGAAGCTGAACCCTTTAACTATAGAGGCAGCATTGCAAAGCCACAAAATTACTTCTGTCCTTCAAGGCGATATTTAGAAGGGAAAATTCTTTTGTGCATCAAGAAGCAAAGATTTGAGCAGCAAGCAGGGTGAGCGTTTCTGCACTTGGCATTTGGGTTTGGCTTCCAGTGTCATCCTTGTCTTTCCTACATTATATTTTTCTATTTGCGCTATATTTGACTGCCCAGAGGGAATTTATTTTGTGTAACAAAGCCCATTTGAGGGGACATTGTAACAGCCTTCCACTGTGCAAAAGGCTGCTGCAAAAACTCACTACTTATTCTACACAGATAAGACAAAATACAAGGTAAAGAGAATCAAACATAAACAGGAAAGCAGGAAAACTCAGTCTTTATCATAACAGCTTTAAAGGGAAGGCAGACAAACTTCTGTCTTGAATAACAGGTAAAATTGATCCCGCCTCAGGGCAAAATAATAAGCCAGCAAATCCCTCAGAGTTGCCTCAAGTTGGGATTTTTTTGTTGTTTGGTTGTGGGATTTTTTTAATTTAAGAAAATCCATGATAACTGCAGGCTGGCAAAAGTATACCTTAGTAACCTATAAAAACCATTTCTTAATATCAAACATAAGTAGAAAAAAAAGTATTTCCCTAACAGAGTGAAACATTTTTTCAAAAAAAATCTACCTTTCATTTATTTCACACTAAAACATTCAATCACAAGGTATAAGGTTAAACTTTGTTGATTACATACTTTTCCCCTACAAGTGTTTTCCTTTACAAAGCTACTTCAGTCTAATATGTGGTCAACTGAAGACCAGTGCTAATATAACAATATTTTCCTTTCTTGAGTATATTTAAGCACTTTGTTTACTTTGGAATTTTGGTTCCTAATTGCTCCATTTACCTTTAACATATGTGCACAGAGTCTGTACCAAGGAGTTCAGGCACTTCATGGAATGGAAGAGCATTTGGTCACCACGCTGGTACCATCATTCCTAATTTTTCCACCTCATTTAACACCTTTTCTACTGTTTTATGCACATTGAGCACCAGTCTCATCTCAGCTGTGCTACCACCATTACACCTCATCATCTAACCCAGAAAACATTTTCATCTTGGGGTCCTTCAGTTCATCCAACACCTCAAACAAAAGCTTTTTTCCACCCTTTATGTCTGGATCATGAACTATCTTACTACTGTAGAACAGATGGAGATCTGTTTTCTTCAGTACATGGAAGTTCAGGATTTCCAATGCTTTTGTTGTTCTGAGGTTATGGTGAAATCTATTTACCAAGTTGTGTTCCTGAAACAGGACATCACCAGTGGTACCAAACATAAAATGATACCCAAGTCAAGGCTCTTTTCCCACAGGAGTTCAATAATTCATTTGTAGCCAAAACAGACTTTTTTTCTTTAATGTTTTCTTCTTCTAGATATAGCTTACCTGGAAAAGCATAATGGATCTAAAGCATCCCAATTTTACATTTTGCCTTTTTATAATTTGACTTAGACAAACTCCAAGAGGCAAGATAAAACATTTCACGCAGATGAAAGTACTTGAGGAAGCTACCTAAAAATAGTAATGTTTAATGTATATAGCAGCTAAAAATAGTCCCAGAGTCAGCAGGTACTGAACAGCTACAGAAAATCTCAGCCATAAGGATCTGTTTACACAGATACTTCTGTCCCAAGACCGAAGAGTATTTAAAGAAAAAAAACCAGACCACCATACAAAACACATCTGTTTGGGAGGTTTTGGTTTGTTTTTTTTTTCTAATTACTAATATATTTCAGGACACAATGTGAGTGTGACAGATGAAACCACTACTGAAGGGGAGGGTGTGAGAAATAGAGCAAGAGAAGCGATTTTGCTGCTCCATATCTTGGCCCCACACCTACAAAAATAAATGGCTTGTGGACAGCTAACCTCAGGTCAGCAAAGCTTCCATTATTAAGTAGTTCCAGCTGGTAGGGATTTCCCAATTCCCCACTTGAGAAGCCTCTCATATTACTTGTTCAAATTCATGCAGATCTGGGATTCCAGATACAGATTTTAAAACAGCAACCAAAAAAAAATACCGTACCATAACACCAAAAAAATCCTAAATCGAGCTGTAAATGAGATTACAACAGCAATACCACCAGAAAACTACATGCTTCCTATATGAAGCTTTCAGGTATGAAGGTCACACAAAGTAGTAGTCAAAATCTGAAGAAAAGTGAGAGCCAACCTTATTCTGTCAACATTGACCTATTTTGTTCAGGTCTAGCAGCTCAAAAAGCTACAAAATTTGGCGAAACCTGGATTGTAAAACCATAACACGCCTCAATTATTTTTTGTTGGCCAGACAGGCAAACCTGTCATTTGACAACACATCGTGATCCAAGATAGTAAACTTTATCACTCAGGGGTCATGAGAAAATGGCCACAGGTACAGCTTGCTAACCTTCCCTAGGTAATTTTTCACAGTTATCATCCAAAAAGCGTAAAAGCATACAAGACATGTTATCTTTGAGCTCCGTTTATTGCAACGTGGGTGAGATTCCCTATAAAACCACTTTCTGAGTAACTGTTGTGTGTTCTTCAACACAGAGAGTGAAATCAGTAAAACATCTTCTTGACAGTGTGTCAGGAACAAGACGACACCTCTCAGAGACCATCACTTTATTTATCATTCTGCTCGGAGTTACCTTTTCTTCCCACCCAGCACCAGCTCCAAAAGCACTTCCCTGCTTGGTTTCTTGATGTAATATTTGAAGACAAAGCTAAGCTAGCAGTTACAGAACTTGGTACACATTTTCCCAAATGCCAAAAATCCATTGGAGTTTTGCTCTTACCTTTAAGTAGATGCTTGATCACGAAATTTTCACTTCTGTTCATCTTCTTGTGAAATCAATTGAGCAGTTTCTGTGGGGGAGTTTGAAGGACAAATCAACTTAATTTCTCAGTTCTCCTAATAAAGTTTTATCTTCATAAAGTTTCACACTACATTTATTGCAGGGACAAGTTCCAAGACTGGTTTCAGGGCTCCCTGGACCACCCTCTCAAGGATTTCGGATTTTTCCTTCCCCTTTAAATGAAATCAAAGTCTACAGAACCATGGTTTCAAATGAAGGATGTCCAGCAGCCCATGTGGAAATTCACAGCCAAATTAACATGCAAATCTTTACACTTTTGATACCAGATTTGAACTCTGTACAGAATCAAGTTCTAATTTAGTATTGAAACCTGTCATGCTGATTCTTACTTAAACTGAATTCCATTGCACTGCTGAGAAAAGTTAACCCTTGTATTCCAAAGACATATTAAGAGGTGATAACCATGCATCTGATGCTTCTTTTGGAACAAAATTATCATAAGCTGAAAAGTTCCTTAACCAGTTCACCACTGGCTCAAGTTAAAACAGGAAAGTGTTGGAGCAGTGTGTATTCAGTCTCCTCTAGAACTGGACTGACACAGAATTCATTAACATTATCAGAGGAATCATAATTGTGTCCCTCTTGTAGATTAGCCAGAGCCTGGTGTTGACATAACACAAGAACAATTTGTCATCCTGACACAGCCTCACTCCTGGTCATGTGCAACACCAAGTTCTCACAAATCCATTTTTTTAAACATGAGCTGGGCAGGCTTGGCCTCTAACTGACCCATTTTAGTGGGTCAGCCTGGTGCAATAGAAAGCCCTTTGATTACTTATTTCATGTCCACTCAAGTTTGCTCCTCTTGGGAATTTCAATCCCTGCATTCATGCAACACCCCATTGCTGTTACATCCTTCTTAGTGCTGTGAACCAGCAAAAAATTTTTGATCATTTTTTGGTTCCTGATCACCAGGTTTCTGCTAGGGTTTTGTCTGGTTGGGTTCTTCTTCCCCAGCAATCTGAGGAATGTTAGGAAGAATATAAATATTTCATCGTGTAATAACAGTATTATCAAAATAACTTTGATTGCTTGAATTTATCATTGCTAGTAGAACTCCAGGATTAAGAATTTACTCCATGCTATTCCACAAATGATTATTCTTGGCTGTTTGTATGGCCCTTTACTCTCATAGCTTGTGGCCTTCTTTACTTGATACCTCCTCCTGAAGCCACTGCAAGCTGCTTCCCTCCTCCTCTGCATTTTGAAATCAGGTCTAACTTGCAATAGCAAGTCTTTTGTTTGAGAATACTTTCATTTATTCTCACAAATACATTTTTTGGGTAGCCTACAAGTAATCCATTACCTGATTTCTACTTCATGGCACGTGAAGATCTTTTATAGTTGTTTTTTGTTTGGTTGTTGAAGGTTTTTAATAGCTACCTATCTTACACTCCCTCACACCTGCACAAGCACACCAATGAACAAAACCACAGCATTTTGTCTTCCACAAGGACACTAATAATAGATTCCTAATAAAAAGTCATAGTAATAATCCATCATTTATCTTAGGAGACCTACTAACTTGCAGTGGAGTAAAACAACGCTCAAAGCACACACCTGGGCATTCTCTGAGCCAAAGCAGAATGGCAATCTGCATTTTTAAATCCTGCTGCAGTCGACCCTCAGGAGCTGCACTTGGTGCAAAGTAGTACAAAACAGGATGAAATGGAAGAGTTACACACACAGAGCAATCCTAAAACTGGTCACAGTACATGTAGGGGAAGAATATCTTTGCAGGCACAATCCTAAAAACATATTCAGTCACTTAATCAAGGAGCAGATTGACCATCTTGCCTGTTTTCTGTTCACCTTTTTATTTTATTGCCTTGCATAGTGGGATTAATTTAAACTCTTGCTCATGTTTTATTTTTGATTTGATGACAAGTACAGATTACACTTAGATTTCTTCCTTATAGCTACAACTGCTTTTCTGTCAGTGCTTTGTTCTCAACCTCCAGCTCATTTCAACTTAATCCACCCCAAGTACACAGGTCCCTGTAAGTGGATGTCTACATTAGCAGCTTAAAGTGTACCAAACTTGAGTATTTGGCATAGTTAACTCCAAATTAACCTCCCACCCTGGCTAAGCAGAGATATGAGGAGCTCAGAATCAAGTGCTTGCAGCCAATGCTTTTCTTCCATTACCAGGAGAAAACTGTCAGTGTAAGCTGCAGTTCCTCCACAGCTTAGTGATTGCTTATAAATCTGAGTGAGGAGTATCTGGTGGTGCCTTGCACCCACTTCCCTCAAGTATAACTGACTACAGGAGGTGAAGGGTAGTGCAGAAAGATCATTGGAATTTTTAAAACTAAACTATTTTATGGCCCTCTCTACAGCCATGTACTTTTAACCTCTTTGTCGTGCTGGTGTTTTCGATTATACCTCTTAGCATGAGAAACATCTTTATCCCAGTTCTAACATGCCACTGCACTTAAATTAGATGCTGAGGTGTGAAAAACAAAATCTTGGTGGAAAAGTAGCATATTTTTAAAATACAGTGACTAAAATATTCCATAATCTTGGGGCAGAAATAATTTTTATTTGCATTAG
Source organism: Vireo altiloquus (assembly GCA_013396875.1). NCBI lineage: Eukaryota > Metazoa > Chordata > Aves > Passeriformes > Vireonidae > Vireo > Vireo altiloquus. Next base: position 1,046,830 of record VZRF01011084.1, on the reverse strand, counting down.
CTAGATAAACTGAATTACAAAGAAAATTATTCCTTAGGCAAGAGGGAAAAAAAATATCTTCAGATGTGACTTTTTTATTGCAGGTCATATGTTTGCTTTCCCCTAGTTGATCCAGAATATTAAAGGTAGAGCATATTAATCACCATTATCTGAAGACTCCACCTAATCATTAATTGTAAGGACCACAACACTAGAGCAAATAAAAGCCTTAGAAATACCTAAGAGCAGAGTAAAATTTGGTTACAAACAGGAATTATCAGCACTAGTGTGAACCTGTTTAATCCATGAATGTTCAGGCAAACCTAGAAGGAAATATCCTTGATGACATCTCTTAACACAAAAGCTTAAAATGAAAATCATTCTCTATTTGCACAGTCAGTCTTGCATTTGCTGTTGTTTCCATGAGCAAGGACTACCCAGGGCATCACTAACTTCTCAGCTTCCAGAGCTACTTCAGATTGGTTATAGATAAGGATTTGCCCCTTCAAGAGATTTTTAGAGGAATACAGTTGGTTCAGCTACTACTTGGCAACTCTACAAATGCCAGAACAAAGTGCAAAATCAGTTGTAGAAAATCCTTATGCAGACCTGCAGGACTTGGTCAGATTTGTATTTTCACAGATATAGAGAATTGTCCTCAGAGTTAAATGACAATGGGAGGGGATATGTATTTTTAGACACAGACAGTGCTTGCGTAACTGTAGTGGGCATTTTCATCAATTAACAGAAGCTTTGGGTAAACCTTAGGTGAAATAGATAAAACCTCTGTCCACAAAGTAAGGGATTAAATTAGTCTGCAAATCACTTCTGATATTTAATATTCCATCTGTTATATTTGCTTTGGCTAAAGACTTTCAGCTTGAGCAATTTCTACTCTACCTAAATGACAGGTCTAACTACACACTTATTTTATGACTTATTTTTCATTTGTCTGAAAAAGCAAGAATGCCCCCTTTTGACAATTCCATATATTTTCCCTATGAGGCCAGGAGAGGGAGTAGTAGCTTGTATTTTTCTCCAGGAAAATCGACTCTCTGGACACCAATTTGTATTCAGTTCCCCGCAGAAAACAATTGCACCTTTTGTTCATTATTTTTTATAAAGATCATGGAGAGATTTTTTGGGGGGGCAGGTGGGGCAGAAAAAAGCACTTTGGGAGCAGAACATCTGCCACAAGGAAGTTTCAGATGAGAACTAACACTTTGTAAAAGCTGAATCTCTTGCACATTGATGGATGGAAAACTATGCAGATGTCTGCACGGGTTAATCTGTGCAAGCTCTGTGCTCACTTGCCCTGCTGAAGGTACAGCACAAATCCAGATCACCTGCAGTCATGTAACTGAACAGATGCTGGCCAAAACCTGATATTGAGGTCAATTAAAAATAGACTCTGCCATTCTTCTCCCTCTAGTTATACAAATTCTAATAAAAAAATCCAAAATACATAAGTTTCTAGATTCCCACCCAAAATCTCAAAGCTTTTGTACTGAGGCTGACAGAAAGCAAAGACTGTTTGAAAGCACTTTTGCTTCAAGTTCATCTGCAGTGAAGCCTGAAACATGACTTGAAATTCTTCCAAGATTCTGAAAAACTCACCACCCAATCTTAAACAATTTAAATTCCAGTGTTAGGAAGTCAGTCTGAACTCTCTAGACAGACAGTGGCAAATGATGTAGTCTTCCAAAAGATGACTCAGAGGAGGAAGAAAAAAAACCCCAAAAACTTAAGACTTACTTGTGTATTTTCCAGCTCTTCCAGAGGGCTGTTATCTCAGCCTGAAAAACAAAAGGGAAAAAGTCCACAAATGAAACCATACAATGTATCAAGTTAGGCATTTCCAAGAGAAAAAATAACAGGGTAGAAGGCAGCAGGCAGATACCAGTTTGGGGTTTCTCTCGCCCACATCCCAGGCAGCAGAACTGGAAGCAGCACAGCTGCACTGCCTTGCACCAGAGAGTGTCTCCCCTGACCTCAGGGACTGTCTGGGGGACTGACAGGCTTAGAGAGAGATGTATTAGACACCTGCAGAGAGCAGTGCCAGCCTCGGCCTCTCACCGAGAGTCAGCACTGACTCAAGGGTGCTGCCTTATTGATCTCAGCTGATATCAATCTTTTCTTCTCTAGTTCAAGCACGAGGCACATCCCTGCACCTGCTCATATCTGGGAAACAGCTATGAGCACTCTTTTTGATACTCACCCTATAATAACCATTACCTGAGACTGTAGCCTGTTTCTCTCAGAGACAGATGTGCTTATGGCGTTTAATTAACAATACAAAAGTCATAACAATTGCAAGATACATTATTCAGCTGAAAAAGCACAAATGTTAAGCCAGCAGCATGGAATGACAATTGAAATTACAGCATGGGGAAAAAACTTAGGTCAAATCTGGGAGAAATCTTTTTTACCTACTCAATAAGAAGAAAAAAATACACCAAAGTTAACTTACAGCTATTAAAGTAAAACTATCAAAAATCCTGCTGTGAACTCCTGAAAAATAGAAGTATCTCTCTTTCATGAAAGAAAGATTCTTTCTGCATCAGTGAAACACAATTTGACTGATTTCAAATTTCAAGCTTTGCACCATTGGTTAAGTTTTCCCTAACAGCACTGAGTTACTGGGTTTGAAGCACTTACTGGGGTCACCAGGGATTGTTACATTCCAACTACCATATTTTCCAAGACCTGCATGGATATTTAGCCACATATCCTCCCATTAAAGCTAAATCATCTTAAATAAAAGAATCATTGTGTGTCTAACTATCTATGCAGCTCTTTGAGAAATTTTAAGAAACTACATTTGTGTTATATTCTCTCTTTGGTGAGGGAGAGGAGAGAGGAACCACTGTTCTCAAGCAATACTGCTTGCAAACTAGGTTTTGCATTGGATCAGTGGCATTCACTAATGGCAGGGGCCTTACCCATGTAAAACCAACAGTTTTCACAGAGGTGCTCGAGGTGGCTGCAATTAAACTACGCAAGTTGGATTACATATGCAGATTTCCTCCAGCTCTTCATTTTTTCAGTGACAAGATCTACAAAAATCAGCAACATGAAGAATAGGAAACTATAAAGCATGGCACTGAATATACTGTTTAGGAACAGCCACTCTCAATACCTTGTGCTTTGTCACTCATTAGTTACTTCAGTGTGATATGACTTAGCACACAATGATATTTTAAACTCTGTTTTGCTCCCTGGATTCCTTCACAAACATTCTGAAGCATGTTACCTACAGGAGGGAGTCTTCCAAATAAAGATCTCCTTACAACAAAAGCGCCTTCAAGGAAGTCATTCTCATTGCTCTGTTTCTTTTCCTTCCCATTTGACAACAGCTAAAGGAAAAGCAACAAGTTTTCTATCAGAATTGAAGAACTAGTTCTGGTTCAGGATGATGCCCTTCCACCTGCAATGGGCTCCATATCAAATTCTGTTTAAATTTAAGTAGGGTGCTCACTTTCTTAGTGACTTGCACACTTATGTTCAAAGTTAGAAATTTAAAGTAGCCTTTCATTTTCTTCGTATAATACAGATTTTAGTTGTCTCCATAGCAGAAAGCATTGTTGCCACTGCTGTTTAGTGTTAACAAAAGTTTTGTGTTCTTTAAGTGCAAAAGAAGTACAGTTGGGTTTGAATTCAATTTTATAAAATGGGGCTGTGAGCAGAGAGAATAATTTCCTGGAAGATTCAGAAAATTAATTTACATTGCTTCAGCTTTTTTCTCTCAACTCCAAGGACATTCACCACTACATTTCTCTGACCACCTTTTTCATTATTAAGCAGCTTCGTAAGGATATTACTCTGATTTAGAGAATGTTTTACTGGAAGCAAGTTCCAAAGAGCCTCTTCCCTACTACATTCAATGTGTTAAGCATTCACTATCAGCTCTGGGATTTACCAGGAACTCAGCAAAGTCTGTTCTCATTCTCCATCAAAGATTAGAAAATTTAGGTGTTTCTATAGTTACAAAGAACTAGTTTCTGGAAAGCCCTTTATCAAGAATGAACTCTGCCTCGCTGAAATGAGATTCTCCTTACTGTTATTTTAAATATTCTCAAGATCACCTAGCCAGTATTAAAGAGATTCCACTAGTGGCTATGCAACCAGCTTTTTCTCTGCTCTGGTTCTCTCCCAGGAAACTGAAGGCTTTTATCTGTTGCCAGCTAAGAAATATCCACTAGACTGAAAATCCACTGTATACTTTTTGGAAAGCTGCAGGGCTGAAGGTAAAAGCTGAACAGCACTGAGGTTTCTTTTCTAATCTGTTTCAAGTTCTGCACTCTTGGATGCTGTTAATTATAGTACAGTATGAAACTAGCAATATGAAAACCTATTTATTCTCAGTCTGAGTAGTTGAAGGTAATTAATACTTTTATCTTCCTACGTGCTTCATTGACGGGGCACATGAAAGGATAAATGAAATGAATCCACATGTAGTTTAAAGGAAAAAAAAAATCAATTTATAAAGTTACAGTCCCAGGAAAGAGGTAGGGCAGTCTAAGCACGTTTCTTGCTTAGTGAAAAATACAGGTGATTTCTACCTGAGTAAAAATAAACAAACACCAAGATGCTGAGCTGCAGGGTACCAGTTCCAGATCTGTCTGTTACCATTTTAGACTCAGCCTTTCAGAGAGACCTTCACCCAGAATTTACATTCTGCCTCATACTATACACATGATAACACGATTTACACAGCACAGTTATGAATCAAGTATTTGGCAAGCAGGTCCTTCCACAGCCATGACTAACTAGGGGTGGAGAACACATACCACATAAACACCTAAACGCCTCACCACTTTATTTATGCTTCAAAAAATTAATTTTACTTCCTGATTTTTGCCTCAAGAATTCGTGTGCATTGCAGAAAATCCTAAAGCAGAACCAGACAACTCAAAGATTCAGTTGTGCTCATGTGGATGCCACATTGAGGACAATCCTCTCACAGCAAGGTCGCTGTAATTTCATTGCTAGAAGCCCTCAGCCCTGAGCTTAGCCCTCCCCTTACCATGCTCCTCACTCACAGCAGAGTCCACTTCACACAGCATGAAACACGTAGAAGGATCATACACCAGATAAAAACCCCTACAGGAGCCTTAAGTTTTTACTTGAGTATTAAGAAGGCGATTCCAAAAAGTGCAGGTTAACAGTAACTCATTGCTTTCTAGAATCATTGCAATTAATTGTATTTATCCAGGCATAGAGCATAGCCAGTGCTACTACTCACATGCATTACACAACAGTACACAGAAATATTAAGAACCTGCTGGTCATCCATTGGGGAAGGAACCAGCAGCTTAACAAAAAGGATACTTGCACAGATGTGGACAACCTGGAAAATTCACAAACACATGAAACCAGTTATTCCCTCCACTTTTCCAATGGTTGTGATGGAACATTTCTTCCCCCACCAAGTTTTCAGCAATCAACATGGCACACTATTTTTGTGCCTATGTTGATGTGATCAAAATGATTTTATTTATCAATATGTGTATGATTTTCGCTGTGTAATGAATTCTTAGCTTTATTTTCCTGTATCACCTCTGCAAACAATCAGCACATTACAAAGATTAAAGTATGACTCCAAGGTGACACTCATCCCTGTTTTCACATTATGGTAAAATAGTACCAAAGTCTGGCAGATGAAAGCATAATTAAAAGCAACCTTGCACAAGTTAGCATTATTTCTTAACTATCTGGAATAATTAAATACTCCTGTCTAAAATAGCAAAAAACACCTACAGACTTTTCCTTAAAGAAAGGAGTTACTATACCTAGTTAACATCAATTAAATAAGGGCTCCCCAGGGAAAACAGAGTGCTTCAAAGACGGAAAACTTATCCAGCAACAAATTCCTAGTGAACCAATTTTTAGTAATCTCAGAAAACAATAATTACATGTATTTGAAATCTCTACACCAATCTTCCCTGTGAACACATCCCCTTTTTTTCCACTGCTTCAAACAGCAAGCAAAAGGGGACAGTTTCAGACTAAAATGAAACTTGTTAATAGAAAAAGGACCAAATATACATTATTTAGGAGAAAGCACATGGATGAAAGTACAATAAAGATAGTGTGACTGCTAGATAACCAGAAAGAATTTATGAGCTCACATAGACTGGGGGCTTATTTCCACAATTGCCATTTTCTTCTTTTTGTACAGCATAAAGAAAACCTAAATCAGGAGTAAGTTATATTTACACCAGGTAGAAACCCTCTGTATTTTAGTAGAGTCAATGCACCCAAGAACAAACCCTGTATTCAGGAGCTCAAAACATTTCAGCATTTCACCCACACACTGGAACACCCATCCCAGGCACTGTATTCCCGAGGCAGACCTTGGACTGCCTCATTTAAAAGCAGTTGGCACAAACATCACACACATTCAATCCACTGTTCACTTGTTTGTCTCTTGCTTTTTATTCTCTCACTCAGTTTTTACCTGTAGCTAAGAGAATACATAATACACGTGTTAAAATTTTGAACCTATCAGGAAACGCTTGCATATTTGTATGCAATATTGATTTTGTCCTATGTTTGTTTGCCAGTTATCATGGCAGAAGTAACTGAATATGCATCTCCACCTGTACACACACAGACAGGCAACAAGTCCTAAAGGATAAGCACATAAACAACATAATTGTAGTAACTTTGTTCTGTAATGTTCCTCTTGCTTTTTCCTAATTTTTCAGCCCATTATTTGTCACTCTCCTTTGCTTCATCATCTCCTTTTTCAGTTAATTTTTGTTTATTTAAAGATTCATAAGAAAGCATCACTTCCATGCTTACCTTGCACATAAATTCCCTGACCAGACAACTGTTCAAAAAGAAATTATTATTAATCTTCTATTGTTTACTTCATCAGCAACAACAAAGAAAGCCTGTGAACAATGCACCAGACTGGATACAAGTGCCAAAATCACAAAACCCTCCAAAAGAAGCCGAGCTCTACTTACGCCCTCTTTTCCTGTTTCTGCATGAAGTTGAACATAAAGCCATCATGTAAAAAGGTGAGGGGAAAAAAACCCTTCAAGAGGGTTTTACTACAAGGTTAATGGGTATGAAAATTTCTCCCCACTTGCACATACAATCGAGGTGTTTCAGTAATTATCAGTATCCATTCCCCTCTCTAAAGTTTCCCTGCAAGCAGCAATCAGAATTATATACGATCTCTGCATGAAACTAATGAATTCATGACAAAGAAGACTCCTCAACATGATAAGAGATGGTGCATCAGGGGTATTAGCATCAGGCTTTAATGCTCAAAAACAGGCTCACAGCCACGTTCACACTATAATGGAACTGGAACAGTACCAGTGTCACACACCATCAGCTGTCCAAAGACTTGGGTCCCCATCAGAGGAGTGAAGAAAAATTCAAAGATTAAACAGGTTTGTTCTCTTCCTATATCAAGAAGATTAAAAAGTACACTTGTCTGCCCTCCACATAAAGCTTTTCATAAAGGTATCCATCTGTAGAAACTTCTGTTCAGGTCAGAAAAAATACTTTTTCAACAATAACAAGTAACACCTCTTCAGTACTCCTGTAAAATAAGTATTACCTGCAAAATAAAAGTAGTACGCTAAGGAAAAACCTACAAGAGCCATATCCTGTTAAATTTGAGCACTATCTTCCTGGCAACTATTTCTGACCCAAGAGACTTTCTGAACCTATACCTATCACATAAGTTTTTTTTCCTTCCTCAGGTGCAGCTAGCAGAGATCACTGTTCTTGTTATAGAGAAGTAATCTTAAATTACAAGTGCACTTTTCACTCAAGTTTCTTCCCCAAAAGGAAGCACATTAAAGGAAAACTAAAAGGGCAAGGAATTTTATGCACATAATATCTTTGGAAGGTACCAGAGTTCAAATCAAATCGTTACAGAACCACAATAGCCAGGTTCCCTATAGGACATGCAAACACTTCACCACACAAGGTTCCCCCTAAGAGTAAGAAATTTCAAGAATCTGAAGAAACCTACAATTCCTTATGCCAGCTACTTATCCAAATGCTATCATCCTTAGACCTTGTTAAGCAGACCCTTTGTTCATGCTTAACTGTTGAGCATCACAGGTCCCATCCACACTCCCCCACAAACAAATATCCCAAACATACTGTCCCCACATCTGATGCGTGCTGGTGGAATAAAAAACCACGACTGTTTTATGGGCAAAAATGAGTGAAGAAGAAAGGGAGATGGTGGATTCAGACATGGTTGTGACAAATACACATCTTAGGAAACAGCTGGAAAGGCAAGAAATCCTCAACACTCTCCTCTATCATCTTGCTAGTTCCCAGACATTTAAAGCTGTGCCCCATTATCAGATGGCAGAACAGCAGCGTCCTTTAGATGACCGGCTCAGGTAATCAAAGCCGAAAACAGCCAGAAATAATACTGCCAAGTGATTAGAAGAGAACTGGTTGTAAATTTAAACACCCTTTTGATTCATTAATCTCCAACAGCTAAAGACAAACCTAAAGCGAAATTAACATGATTGTAAACCGAGCACTCCTGTCCTGTGGCTATTTTTCGGCCTGCTGAGAGAGAACGAGCTGATCAAAGACAGACACTTCAGTGAGATTAGTGCTGCTTCAGTGAGCTCACAGTTAGTTCCCATTAACTAACCTGTTTTAGGAGCTGGTAACACCGACATTAATCTCTGCTTCAATTTGAAGTGAAACCAGGGAGTGACCCGTCCATCTCCTGGTGACATTTGCACCCGCCCTGCGAGCCTGTGCAGGTCTGGTGAAGCCTTTTGCTGCTGATGAGCAGGGAAGAGCGCTACTAATTTCACATCAAGGGCACGAGCATTCAAAACTTCCCTGGGAAAGCAAAGCAGAGGTTCCATTTTGCTGCCTCATCACCAGTGGCAAGTTGAAATCCTGCCAAGAGACTGCAGCGAAGGGAAGAATCCCCTGGAATGGCCCATATGAGGAGCTAACAACCATTAGGAAGAAGCCAACCTGGAAGGACAAGCGGCAGTGTAACAGTACAGTCCCAAAGAGATGCCCTCCAAGGCAAGCTTGGTGTTCCAGCAGCAGCTAGGACTGGCTAAAAAAATAAATGTTTTATGCATTCACAGTTCTCGGCAGCTTGTAAGGTTATAACTCCACAGACTTGCATCTTTTAAGTAAACTGATGGAATTAAAAGACACAGGAAAAAAACCAAATCCACAACAAACTACTCAAACCCTTCAGCCACCACTTGTTTAAATCCATCCATCTAAGATGTGTCTTCAGTAACCTCACCTTCTGCTGTTCAGTGTTATCTCTCAACATAGACCTTCCACCTGATAGATTAGGGAATCCTGGGAACATTTATTACAAACCGCAGCTTTCCAGATTTGAATTTCATATTTTAGCTGATAGTCATCAGAGCCTAAATGTATGTATACAAATTATTGCTGACAAAAATCTCTCAAGTGAAATATAGTACATTACACAGATAAGATCCTCTGCACAAAGTGCAAATAAACTTTTTTCTGATAAATTTCTGTGATGTGGACAATATTTTAATACCACACAAATACTTTCTCTGCAGCAGTCTCCCTCTCAGTCAGATTTCACATGTTGAAGCACAGAGACTCAGGTGCAGTAGCTGGTACATAACTTTGCATGTGTAAGTCCCAAATTCCTCCAGAGCTGCCTTAAAAAAAACTTTTTAGGCTCACTCATCTTTAATCATTAAAATGTTATAATATTTAAATGTGATAAGAATCACGAAGGACTTTATCACATAAAATAGTAATGGGTAATTAGCTCACTTGGGATAGACAAAAACAGGTTTTAAAGAGGGGAAAAATGGACAAGGTTGACACTTCCCACTGAAGAGGGACAGGTATTTACAAGCAAAATTCCCTATGGAATACAGGGTGGCACCTGAATAGACCCGAGTGGAAAAGAGGTAAGAAACAACAGCAGCAAGATTATAATGAATATACAGACAACTTCTTTTATCCAGGAATAAGAAGACTGTCAAACTTCACAAGTCTATCACACAAGTGATCTCCCACAAGTGCTTTATAAACCACATCACGCTATCATTAACTTCACAGATTACATTAAGATAACATATACAGACTATGACATATGAAAATGCATAGCCTAGGTGTTCATAAAGCACCTCTCCTTAATTCAGCAATACCCTTTAACAGATTAAAAGTACTCAGCTACCACCTCATTTTTACTACACAGGAGGATATTTACTCCCTGACAATGTAGCAGCAATTTAAAAAGCAAAACAAAACAAATAAACCCAAGCATCTTCCCCACAACATATCACTCTAAAGCAATGCTATCTGGATGACATAAGTATCCACCAAAAAACAACCTCAACTATGACACTTAGCTAGTTTTTAGGTATTTCTATAACCTGGGCACTACACAGAAGTATTTTAAAGGTTACCTAACACACCCAGCAGGGAAAAGCACTACCTTGAAACAAACTGTCCTCAAACTCCACACACTCTGAAACACGATAGGGTTTAGTCACCACTACATACAAAACTGGGGAAATTACACAGGCAGAAGGCAGCAATTATACATTAGAAACACATAACTAATAGTAACTAATATTAGAATAAATAAGTGGCAAACAACAGAAGACCCTTACTGGCTGTGGAAAAAAAAAAAGGCCAAACTACTCACAGAAGAACCAATCCAGTCACTCCAGATAACACTGGAAACTAGAATTCATAAACTCCATGAAAATAATAGGAACCCTATTCAATTACTGTCCTCAAAACTGTCCCCTTTTCTGGAAAAAAACCCCATATTACTTGTGAATTCAAGCTCTAGCCACTGTAATAGCTCACCTGACCATGCCACTTTAACACTCTCTGTTTCTCAAACAGCTCCTACCTTTTCTCTTTAATAGCTGAGCATTGAAGATGGTTAAGCTTAATTAGTCTTCACTTCCATTTAACATTAGAGTTGCACCTGTAGAACTTTTGTGCTTGATGAGTTGTTAACTTTTTCCTAAATGTTCCAGGTGATTTAAAGGAAAGTATCACTTCTCCATTCCATCACATCTGTAGGCAAATGCAGCTCCTATTAAGGTATTAAAGCACGTAGCAGAAACAGGTGTAAAAAAATTACACTTGGATAATTTGCCTTGTAAACTCGGGAAAAATAAAGGCAGGTGTTTTCCTTACACTAAATAGATGGTATGAGCCTGAGAAAAAAGAACAGAAAGCAGTATAGAAGTTTTCCTTGTTATAGGATCACAGTATTGTTGTGAGAACCATAAAATATGAAAGAAAACCCTGACGAATTTCTGAGAATAAAAAGCCCTTGACTAGAGGTTTAACAAAAACTCTCAATAAATTTGCTTGGGTTTTTTTTCTTTACCAATACAACTCCTTGCAGAAACATCAATCATATCAAAGACTTTGAAATGTTACATGAACATTACCATGCAAATATTCAATAGATAAAATAATTTTCATTTCTCCATTAAGTTACTTGAGTAGGGTGGATAAGACTATCCTGCTAAAGGTACATTTGTTTTGTTAATTTGTTAAAATTTCAGGACAAAAGTTAGGTTTGTGTTTCTTCAAAGCATCTTGCAAGATAACATGTATTTTACCTCAAAAAGGATGCAAACAACTCGGTAAAGTACAGAAATCATGTGCTAATCTCAGAGAAAGGCTGTGATGTGGCAAGACATCAGGGCAGCAGGAAGGAAAAGTTTTTCTAAAAGTTTATTCAACTTTACAGAAACATTATGCTTTTGATTGTTTAACTTTTTGCAGAGTCGGATGTGAGTGGAGAATTGTCATCTAAATGACATAGTCTCAGGGTAATTTGGTTGGTTTAATACCCAGTTTGTAACACACTGTGTTGGCCCAAAACTATTGTAATAATTGTGGCCTGAATGGAACTAAGAGGGAAAATTTGCCAAGACTACAAGAGCATGTAGTGACAGGAGAAGGGGGAATGGGTTCAAACTGAAAGAGGGCCGGTTTTGATTAGGTTTTAGGAAAACAAATCTTCCCTGTGAGGGTGGGCAGGCCCTGGCACAGGGTGCCCAGAGAGGCTGTGGCTGCCCCTGGATCCCTGGCAGTGCCCAAGGCCAGGTCGGACAGGGCTTATGGCAGGGGGTGGAAGGAGATGATCTTCAAGGCCCCTTCCAACACAAACCACTCTGTGTTTCTATGGTAATTACACACAGTAATTACGATGCGGTGAGTTCTCAAAGCTATTTGCTGACATTAGCGAGGTGTGTTAAATCCTCCCGACACCAGCTGTAGTGAAGGGATGTTTGGCTTGCACTTACTGGTTGAGAATAAACTAATACACGTGCGATTCCTGGTTTGTTTTCGTTTGGTTTGTTTTTTTTTCTCGTCCTCTCTGCAAGGGGATGCGAGGAGGCTGTGAGGAGCCTAATCCGAGAGGAGTCCTGGTTCTTTTATCCCTGCTCTCAGGAAGGGGCTGTCAGGAGCGGGAGCATCCCCTGGGAGTTGAGGGGCGGGCAGGTGCGATGCGGGACCCCCTCATGGCGGAGACCAGCCCAGCCTCGGCGGACCTGTCAGCGCCACGGGGAAGGATTATCCTCCTCGGGGCAGGAATAAATGCCATGGGCCGGGAATATCCTCCCCGGGAGGCGCTCGGGGCCCCTGGCGGCGCCTGAAGGGATGGCGGGGGCGCCGGGAGGGGGCGGCGGCGTAGAAGGGCGGGAAGCGCGGGCTGTGCGCGGGCTGTGCGCGCGCGCCATGAAGGAGACGCGCGGGTGAGGCGGCGCCGCCTTCCCGCCCCTGCCCTGAGGGGAGAGCGGGGAGGGTCCCGCCGGAGCAGCCCCGCGAGGGGCCCCGGCGGGCCGCGGGGGCAGAAGCTGCCCTCGCCCGAGGGGAGGCATTCTCGCTTGAAATAAATGGTGGAGTGCGGGTGGCTGGGCTGCCTCGTCCGGGTCTCACCGCGTGTGGCGGCGACGCCGTCGCCAAGCAACGGCAATGGCGGGCGAGGAACGGCGGTAACGGGGCTGCGCCTTGGTCTGGGGCTGCGCGTCCTGCGGAACCCTGCGGAGAAGTGACTCTGTCTGAGCCTCGGGGACAGGGACAGGGAGACTTGACCTGGCTGCAGCTGCCCGCGGGCTCCGCGCAGTATGAGCTGGTGCGGCAGCGGTGAAGGGTGGAGTTGGGCTCCCTTCGTTGAAGGTCCCAGGTGGTGGGGTTTTTCCTCCTTCCTTGTTTTTCCCGCTTCCTGCTGTTGGTTTTGGTGGCTCGGGAGCTGCTTTCTGGTCGTTCTACCCCGCACCGACGGCTGAAGGCAGCGCCCTGAGCCACCTGGTGTGATATTACCCTTCGACTCTTGGTGTGTGCGGGAGACACGCCTTGCAGCTTTGGGAAGCTGTAAAGGAGGGGTAGAACCTCGAATAAATCCCTTTAGGTTGGCTTTTGGTGTGAAAGTATGATTTACTAGAACAGACACATCTTGGAGGTGTTTGCTGTGGTGCAGAGGTTGTAGCAAGATTTGGCAAAATATTAAACTGCAACACGATTCTCGTTTAAACAGAAGGCTGATGGGTGCATAAGTAGTGTGCCATGTGTGTTAGCATCCATAAGATCCTTTAATTGTATATGCTTGAGAGAGCAAAATAACATTTTACTTATTTTTTTATTCCAAAAGGGCAACAAATTCTATGGAGTTTCACTCAGTGAAACTTCCCAGGTGCTGTTTCCTTCACCTCTTAAGTTGTGAGGTCAAACTATCAGTAATATGTGTAAGCAACTGAAAAATATCTGCTGTTGACTAGAAGAATTTTATATGAATAATATTTAATTAAATATATTTGATGCTAATAATATTAGGTTTATCTAACTGATACCGTGCTTTACGTCAATCTCCAATTATCTGCAGGGAGAATGAGGCAATGAAAGGCAGGTGATGCCTTTCTGTACCTTGGAAAGGTCTTAAATCCTTGTGTAGTCTAAATCCTGTTCTTGTTTTGTGCAAACTTTATGAAGTGCAAGTCGTACAATGCAAACAATGCATAAAACATGGAAGCAGTTGCTGCTGTAGGTGTTTTAATTTAGTTGTAATGCACAGCAATTAAGTACAGGCTTTCCTCCTGTATTTGTTATGAAAATGATATCATAGAAAGGAAAATATTCATTATGAATATTTTTATTTATGAAGTGGAAATTGTCAATGTCTATAAACAAGGGAAATTAGGTCAAGACCTAGTTCTGCTTGTAAGTAAACAGGTGTTCTGACTGGGGACACCAGTTGATAGGACTATAGTCCTAATACCTGCCCCCAGCTTTTTGGAAAGCACAGAGAAGAAAGCTTGAAAAATGGGCTTGGAGAGAGGAAGGGGAAAAAAAAGCCAACCCTGACTACAAGCTCTGCGTGTAGTTGCATAAAGATACTTTAAGAGAGGGGAGAGGGAGTGAAGGCAACAATTAGAAATAAGGAGCTGTGTAATAAGCTGTCTTTTTTAACATCAAGTGGTGAAGTTGGCATTTGAGCATTTCCTAATCTTGTTCCAGCCAAAATGGGTCAGGTACCTTAAATGGGTATAAACATCTCTTGTCTGACCCAGCTAATCTTTGAAGTTGTATGTGTGTGAGGGAGGCAAATATCCGTCTTAGATAATGGCATAATCAATCCGTCCAGCCTCAGGGTCTGGGTCTGGACCCTGACAAGCATGATGAGACCTTTTGGGCTCTCTCCCCCTTTTGCTACTGCTGTTTCTGTAGAGAGCCTTGATGCATTAAGCACCATTCTTACCTCCTGTCCCACTCCTTTCTCTCTCCTGGTTTTAGCTGGTAGTGCAAAATAAGGTGCTTTTTCTCAATTTTCCTCTTTCTAAAGCAAGGGGTTAATATAATCATAAACTGAATTTATTGCATCAACTCTATTTAACAGATCTATATGGCTTTACAACCAACTATAATGCCCTTCCTGAATCAGTAGAAACCTAACAAAAACATTAAAGAAGTTGAATTGTGAAACAGCTGGGAATATCCATAAATCAAAACTGAAATGTGTCCAAAACTTCTGCTGTCCGTAGGGTTGTCCTTGGTGGGTTTCAAACATTTTCATTTCCCAGTGATTAGTTCTGATGGGCTGGAGCAATGCAAATAAATTGTGTTAAGATGATGGCAACTTGGATAATTTCTTATATCCACAAATGCTTTTTTAAAGTAGTTGTGACTTCTAAGTGAAGTCAAGTCATCTAAAAATGATAAGCAAGATTTTTTTTTTCCTTTCTGTTAACATTGGGTAAAAGAGCAGAAATGGATTTGTAAAGTGTAAGCTAAGGGGTGTTTTCCAATAGGATTGTTTTCTTATATGTACTCATTCCTTTATTTTCTCTCAGTACTTCCAGGCAGCAGAACCAGCCTCAAGGGCACTATGGACTTACCTCTCCAATTAGCTTGGCTCCTCCTAGTGATAAAGACCACATTCATACTCAGAAGCTGATTGAAGCAATGAAGCCATTTGGGGTGTTTGAGGATCAGGAAGAACTCTATCACAGGTATAACAAAATTAAAATTTGTTAACCTCTTGGGGCTTTTTTTTTTTGTTTGGTTTTTTTAGAGCAAACTTAGCATGAGTTTTCTTTACAGGACAACTGTTCTTGGTAAACTGAATAACTTTGTCAGAGAATGGATTTCAGAACTTGCTGAGAGCAAGGTAAGAATTTTTTTTTTTGTTTTTATCAAAACAGCTGAAGCCTTTTGATTTAAAAGCTCTGCTACTGGGATCTATGCTAAAGTTCAACTTTTAACTTCTTAAGAATCAAGCAGAGCTGTAGTAAGTGCCATTGAAATAAGTTATAAAAGACACTTCAAGATCCAAGATCTCAGAGTCTTCGGGGAACTGAATAAATTCCTGCATTGGCTCAATCAGTTTACTTGCAGCTGTTAACAAAGCCAAAACAAGGCACTGTGGATGAGAAAGATGGTAAGATTGGCACTGATCCTGCCCCAAACAGCCTACAGCACTCAGTCTAGTTTGAAATTACTACTCTAGACTTTTGAATGCCTCTTAGGTTGTGTTAATTTACGTGCCTCCGCTGCAGGGAAGGCTAATAATAGGTCTTAATTTGTATAAATTAATAGAAGTACTCCTACATCACCTATAATCTTCTTTTGGAGTTGCAAGCTCAACTTATTTCAGAAAAACAGTATCAACCTAGTAAACTAAGATGTATGGGAGTGAGAAGACATTGCTTATGCAGCCTGTTACAGTTTTCCTAAATAACTTACATGCAACTTAAACTTGCACAGAGGGCAATGTGCATCTTTAAACTCTCTCTTCTACCCACAGAATCTTCCCCCTTCAATAACAGAACAAGTTGGTGGCAAAATATTTACATTTGGTTCCTACAGGCTTGGAGTACACACCAAAGGTAGTACTTTCAGTGCCTAGCTGTAGTTCTGATGTTGGAAAGTGACTTCCAGCAGTAAGAGGAGAAATGGAATCTCTTTGCAGGTTCTGACATAGATGCCCTTTGTGTTGCTCCCAGTCATGTGGAAAGGTCGGATTTTTTTCAGTCATTCTTTGAAAAACTGAAGAATCTAGAGGAAGTAAAAAACCTAAGAGTGAGTAAACTCGCTGCTTGATAGATGTGTAAATATTACAGTAAGAATATTCATGTTAAAGACTTGAATTGGCAGTGAATGCCTTACAAGCCAAAATTAAATCAGTTTTGAGTGCCCTCTAAAATCCTGGTTCATGCAGCATGAAAATGTTGATGTCCAGCTCTTGGTTCCTTTCTCCAGTGACTGTACATCACATAAGAGTTTTTGTGGTCCCTCTCCCTTCCCTATGGTTTCAGAGTGAGTCAGCTGTATCAAAAAGCAGGATTTTCTCTGGAAGCTGTGCTTTCATCTTGAATATAGTAGGGGGTTACAACCACCTACTGAGACTGGTGGCTTATTGTGCACTGACTCTTGGCTGCAATTAGCCTCTGAATCTCTTGCCTAAATAACTTTTTAATAAAATCTAGTCTCAGTACCATAATTCTGCTTGAGAGTTATTAGCATTTTTGGTGTTTGGTAGGAACTCAGTTTTTATATTGAGCAGCTGGTGAAAATTCTGTATCTTATCATAGTATAGGGAGAACTTTAAAGTAGCAAAAGGATATCTTATTACAGAGGTCTTCTCCTTCACAGGCCATTGAGGATGCATATGTACCAGTTATCAAATTTGAGTTTGATGGCATTGAGGTAAGAATTTTAATTTTTATTTGGGAGTTTTTTTCCCTTTAAGTGAGATTTTTTTTTTTCCTGCTTTGGAGTAAGATTAACTTTTTCAGGGACTTACAATCATGTTGTTTTATGAGGCTGTTGGTACATAGCAGCATATTTAGGAAACTGTAATTAAACTGCCTGACCACAACCTATCCCAGAAGAAGTAAAATGGGATCTTGTAGGAAAATAAGCCTCTAGGTAGCCTGGCAAGCGTGGGAACACAAGGGACATCTTTTTATAAACCCTTGCTGCAGACCAGGGTAGCCTACTTGGATAGCATTTATCTCCCAAGGATGTGCAGAGTGGGAGTAGAGGCAGTGTCCTTGCTAACTCCCCTGAGCTCTGACAAGAGCTCCCTTTCTGCAGGGGCTGTTCGTGTTGTGGTTCACTGCATGCTTTGCAGGATGTTTTGTTGCTAATCAAAAATGAAGCGCTTGTGAGGCAAACAAAATGGAAAATGAAAAGTAAAGGTACTCATTGGGCTCCTGCCTCAGTTTGTCAGCTGCAGGAATCCTTCTATTTGGAATACATTTCATGTAGGTTATAAATACCTACTTGCTGTGATACCTAGGCAAGTTACTGCTTGATATTACTATTGTGTAGAGACTCATTCAGTGACCTCCTTGTGGCCTTTATCTGCTACAGACATGTACAGAATAGTTTTCTTGCCTCAGACTATTAAAAACCAGATGCTTAAGGCCTTACAATATAAAGAAAATGCTTTCTCATTTGCTGAAGTATAGTTGAAGTGATTTGAATTTATATCTTAATTTTATGGTTAATTTAAAATTTCCTTTTATAGGAATTCTAAGTTTAGGGTAATCTTTCCAACTTTCCGAAATACTCCTCTTCCTTTCCCTAGCTTAAAAAGAAAGAAGTGGCTTCATAAATAAATAGGGAGCTTAGAGCAATTTTCTTGTTTTCTGGCAAATAAATATTTATCTATGGTCACGTAATTCTAAACACAAACATTAGCCATTCTCTTTAGAGATGAATGACTAAATGTCCCTCACTAGTGTCCTATTTACAAACAGTGCTGCATTTTAAGTCATGATTGAAATGTTTTTTTCTTGAAGATTGATCTCGTGTTTGCAAAGCTGTCTTTGCCAACGGTTTCCGATGATCTCGACCTCAGGGATGACTCGTGCCTCAAAAGCCTGGATATAAGATGCATACGGAGCTTAAATGGTGAGCACGTTCTGCACACCTTTAAAAAGACATGGAAATTGGCATGGAATGCACATCACAGAACCCACATTTCTGTACAAGATGCAGAAATTGATCTCCTGTGGACTTCAGTTCTGAGGAGGCGACCAGAGGGCCTAAATTTAGATATTTCAAGGAATTGAGTGTTTACATAGGCTTGGGTTTCATTTTTGTTTGATTGGTTTGTGAATAGTGCTCCAGATTGCCCCAGAAACTCTGATGACTAAGTAGGGCACTTGATAAGAATGTATGAATGGTAAAGAAGGTAGTTCATTTAAAAAAGTAATTAAAATACCTGAAGTCTGACTTGCTCGCTGTTTAACACACCAATTGGTTTAATGGTTGCTGGCTGTCAAAAGAAACCTAGCTTTTGGAATCACAGAGCATTTAGGGTTGGAAGGGACCTTTGGAGATCATCCAGTTCAATCCCCCAGCTAAGGCGTGGTCATCTGGAGCAGCTGACCCAGGAATGTGTCCAGGTGGGTTTTGAATCACTTCAGACAGGGAGATTTCACCACCTCCCATGGCAACCTGTTCCAGTGCTCTGCCACACTTTGATTTAAAGTTCTTCTTCATGATGAAGTGGAGTGTTTATGGCTAAAACATCCTGTAGAGAGGCTTTATTTAAAAGTTGCCAGTTGTAGTCTAAACTGTGAAAAGCCTTTTGAGGGCACCAGTTATCTGAAATGATGCTGAATGTTATGTGCAGTCTATAATTTTTTTTGAGGTAATACAATGCAAATAATCCAAACTTGTTTTCCTAGACTTGAACCATGAGCTATAAGCTGTTGAACCTATATAGGAACAGCTGACTTGTACCTGTTACTGGGAACTGCTGTGCTTCACCTTTTGTCTTGCAGGCAGCAGGGTTACAGATGAAATACTGCGCCTGGTGCCCAATCTGGAGAACTTCCGGCTCACGCTCCGTGCTGTTAAACTGTGGGCAAAACGTGAGTGATGGGATGCTTTGGGATCTTAAAACATTTCAGAGGCACCTCACGCTCACTATTGGATGTACCTCAGATTTGGGTTGCTATTTAAATGACAGTTGTTACGTTAAAACCCATTTAGTTTAGGTTCGTGGTCTGTCCTTGTGGTAAATTCCATGTGTTTTTTAGTGGGGATGGAGTTTGGAGAAGAGGGGAGTGCTTATGAGACAGAGTGCTTTGTTGTTTATCAGGAACCTGACTACAAATGATAAAAATTCCCAAATAAGTATAAAAGCAGTAAGAAAATCCCATTTGCCCATGTGGCTAGAGCAAGTACTAGAAGAATGTCAGAACTTTTCTCTTGAGGGGAATTGGAGTGAAGCAGTAGGTGTAGCAGCACAAGCAAATTTCACAGTAGCAATATTTTGGGAAGTGCTGTTGTACTGATTCTTTTTCTCATCACTGAGAGTACCAGCAATTTTGGCCTCACTGCACTGCAAAAATAAATGACATTGAGGCTGAAATATATTAAGATTGTGCAGCTGGTGCTGTAAATTTGAAAGACCACAGACTAACTGCATGGTATCCATTCTAGGACGTGGTGTTTACTCCAACATCATGGGATTTCTTGGTGGAGTCTCCTGGGCAATGCTGGTAGCAAGAATATGTCAACTCTACCCAAATGCTTTGGCCTCTACTCTTGTTAACAAGTTCTTCTTGATTTTTTCAAAATGGTAAGAGCTGTTTATTTTCATTTTCATAAAGAAATAACACTTGTAGTTATTTCTATAAAGATGTACATTGACAACGTCCTGTGCAGCCCTGAATTGCAGAAGTTAAAATGGACACTTAATTACTGACTTTGCTTCTATAGGGATTGGCCAAAGCCAGTATTGCTGAAACGTCTTGAAGAGAGCTTTCTTAATTTGCCAGTCTGGGACCCTAGGGTAGGTAACCATCGAATTCAGAAGCCTTAAACCCTTCTTCTGCCCTGAACTGGTGCTAAACAAAGCTGTTGGAACCTCGTAGGTGAACCCATCAGACAGGTACCACGTGATGCCCATCATCACCCCGGCCTATCCACAGCAGAACTCCACCTACAACGTGTCTGTATCAACACGAGCAGTCATGGTAGAGGAGTTCCAACGTGGTAAAGTACATTCTGTGCTTATTAACTGCTTGGACACGTTATCTGAATTAGTTTTGCTCAGTGAGGTGTTCTAGGTATGAGATTTCTCTGGGGAATATGCCTGTTGCAGGCAATAAGGGTCCAGTTTTAGGTCTGTTGTAGGTCTGCGTTTTGTCAAGGGAATTTCTGCTTTTTGTTCTGTTTAAATCTTCTAAAGTTTTAAAAAATAGTAATAAGATTCTCAACCATGTTTGTAGGTCTTGAAGTTACAGATGAGATTCTCAAAGGAAAATCAGACTGGTCAAAGCTCTTTGAACCACTGAACTTCTTTCAGAAGTACAAGTATGTATGAAATCTGTTGTCTGAATTTGAAATTATTTACTTAGTGGTTAGCATAATGAGTTTTAACTTGGGGTCTAAATAGAAGATTGTATTGATGTGTTTCAGTTTGGGTGGGTTAATATAAATTTTGGTACGTGTAAGCATAGGGAAGATAGGAAAAACTGTCTTATGCCACTCACACTGTTTTTCCTACCTTAAAAAAACCATCTAAGATTTAGAATGTAGAATAAAGTCTTTGAGCTACTGTACTCATTTTCCTTTCTTCTTCTAGACATTACATTGTGCTGACTGCCAGTGCCTTTACAGAAGAGCACCACTTAAACTGGTAAGCCTTGCTTTAAACGTGGGTCCAGTGCAAAACTGAAACTCAATTCAGTGTTGCACCACATTTTTGTTAATTGTATTAACAAAGTCTGTAACTATGCAACTAGGCATGGAATACACCCCCTTCCCTCCCTGCTTTGAAGACCACTGTTGTAGAGCCTTAGACTTGATTTCATAAAGAGTTTCACTGTAGTGTTTAAGGACTAGATTGCACTGGTGTGTAGTCAGCCTGTTCCAGACCTATTTTTCTTCAATGAAGGGGCATATGCCAATAATTACTTATTTAACCTCTGTGAATGTGCTGACTCACTGTGAATTTTGAAATAAGGGGAAATGGTGAGGAATGAAGGCACTGTAATGTGTGTTTATTTTTTCCAGTGGGTTTCTTTGCTGAGAAATTAGTACTTTGCTTGCTTTGCTCAAGGAAGCAGACTCTCTGTAACAGACTCCCATTCTGAGTTTTACTTCAAAGTTTGGCTTGTGCTTTAACTTAGATAATTCTTGTGCCATCTCTAAAAGACAGCTTGATGTTTAAAAATAGTTTTAATAGGCAATACCTTTTATCTGAACTTTCTAATATACTCACTTAAAAATCTTATCAGCTACAGCTTGGTATCAGTCACAGCTGTGTACAACAAGGTGCATGGATAGAGGGACAAATAATTTTTAATATTAAGTGTTCTTGAGTGAACAAACCTTATTGTACCTCACAATAAAGACAAGGGAAATTCTGGCTCTGGTTAAGAGCTGATGCTTTTGAAGGGACAGAAATAGAGGCAAATTTTCCAGTTTTGCCACTGGGGAAAGCAATAAAGCAGAAGATAAATTTGCTTCGGTTTATTATAAGAAAAAGTTTAGTTCACCAGTTTTTGGGTAGATTTGGGAATAGATAGCACATATCTGTTATTCATCAATGTAAGATGCTTTTGAAGAACATAGAGATTTCTGACTGCTTTTAAAGTTAGCAGAGTTTTAGGATAAAATGCCAGTAC
This sequence comes from Vireo altiloquus, assembly GCA_013396875.1. Lineage (NCBI taxonomy): Eukaryota > Metazoa > Chordata > Aves > Passeriformes > Vireonidae > Vireo > Vireo altiloquus. The sequence continues at coordinate 1,024,709 of VZRF01011084.1, read as the reverse complement.
TTTATTAAAATAAAAGCTCTCATGGTGATGATTAATTTCTTAGGGACGTTTCTGATGGGACTGTTGACTAGATCATTTGTTTATTAAAATAACTCTTATTTTTCCATTTTTGCTGATCAGTCTACAGGAAAAATTGCATCTTGGTGTGCTTAAGGCTTTTCAAAACCACTTTTCTCCTTGATCCTTGTGGCAAAAAGGAGTTTCGCTGCACCCCAGGGGTGCTGGGACATCTGCTCCTTGTTATTTTCATCATAGGTTATAGGTGGAAGTGTTGTATCTGCACTGTTCAGAGTACATATAAAACTTACTTATCTCTGTCCTTAGAAACAAAAGCACAAATGTCACTGGAATCATCTCAAATTACAGCTTGTGTTTGATAGAAAGATTTAGTGTCTGCTCAGCTGTATGAAACTTGGTCCTTATTGATTGGTTAACACTGTATTACAAAAAGACATCTAACTGATGTGCTGGATGCAGTCAAAAATGAATAAAATACCTCTTGTTCTTCTTAGGATTGGCCTCGTTGAGTCTAAAATCCGTGTGCTGGTTGGAAACTTGGAAAGGAATGAATTTATAACTATTGCACACGTACAGCCACAGTCTTTCCCTGGCAACAAAGATCTCTATAAACAGTGAGTTTTGTTACTTTTCTGAAGTACACTAGGTGCTCCAACAGGCAGGGTCCTGAGCATAGAAGATCTTTTTAAAGAAGGGAGAACGTCAGGAAGAAGTACTCTTGAGAATTTAAGTCCGGGGTGGCTCTAAATGAAAGAACTGAAATGTACTTGAATCCAAATAACTGATATCTGTGCCTAAGTCAGGTTTGTGAATCTGTCTTTTTTCAGGAGTGGATATGTATCCATGTGGTTTCTTGGGCTTGTATTTAAGAAAGCAGAAAGTGCAGTAAAGACTAACGTTGATCTAACACATGGGATACAGTCGTTCACGGATACAGGTAAGGCTCTATGTTTGCTCTAGACTTGGAGGGTTTAATTGTTTTTATTCCAGTGGAAATTGCTTCACAAACTGAATTGTGCTTCCTTCTGTTATTGGATATTCCTGCAGATAGCACCATATAAAAGATGAGCCTGAAACAGGTTGTGTTGACATTTTGTCAAAGTAAGGTCATCTCAAAACACAAGTATGTTACAGTCATGCACCATGTACCATATGTGAAATAACAGTTCTGTAGCTCACAGTATAAAGACTCACAAAGGAACTGCATTTTCTGTAGGGGACAGTCAGATGTGCAGCCCAGAGATGCCCATTTGCTGGGATAGCTATACTTATCAAACAATCGTCAGCTGCTGAACTTGGAAAGTGGGAATTGGCTGTGTCAAGCTCTGAAATGAGTTATTGATGGTATTTTTCCAAGACAGTTTGTATATAATATGATCCCAGAACTGTGAAAATCACTGTGTTGCCACATTGTAATTACATGGAGTCTTGCATGTAAACTTTCGTATTCTTAGTCTGTTACTACTTTTGATAGATGTAGGCATAAATTAATATTGCAAGTGTTGTTAGATAATGCTAAAATAATAAGGAAACCAAGCTATTCTTCTGAAGTGACAAGTGTGTTTGGACAAAGAGTTCTAAACACTGAAATCCTCTGAATGTTTGTTGGAGTTTATCCATATTACCAGCATGATGACCTGTGTGTTGTCTTGCTCACACAATGTGTGAATGCAGTCAAACCTGACCTTCTTAGCTCATGTTTGGGATACTCATCTGAGTTAGAAGCCAGGTGGGGTGATTTCCTCACACTTGCACTGTTTCCTGTGCTTGCACTTAATGGGAAATGTAAATTGGCATTTCAATGGCAAATGTAAATTACATTAATGAGATTTATGTGCTGCTAAGAGGCCAGACCTAATAGTAAATCATTTATGCACAAACGTTGTCAGTATGGCTGTGTGCTCTTACTTTTAGTGAAGCACAGCCTATGGTATGTGTTGGATAGAGGACTTGAATCCAGGGAGAATTGAAGAGAAAAGCTGTTCCTTGAGAGGTGTGAAATCCTTTGGCAGCTGTGGGGATGACCAGTAGTTCTGTGCTAGAGAGCTTGAATTTGAGAGAATAATTTTAGAGGGCAAAGACTAATTTCAAGTTGATGAGCTCAAAGATGGAGGGCTCAGTTTGGAGGGCTTTTGTTCCGTGAACTTTATTTCCCTTTTATGTACAAACATTACTGAATTTCTTTTGAAGGACCTGTCTATATTGGTGTATATGTTTATGTCTGTGCTTTATTGTCACATCTGGTCTCCTTTAGAAAGCCTTTTAGTTGCATGTCCTTGCTTTGGTTCCCACTCTCTATGTTAGTAAGCTGACTTCCCAGTTATGCTCATGATAGGCCAGTTAGATAAGCTTATCTAAATGTGACTTAATTCTGTAATAACTGTTGTGCTGCTATTGCATTTTTCAGTTGCATAAAAGGCTATTTGCAGGCAGTTGAGAAAGGCCTGTTTAAATTGTAGTGAGTCTGTTAAGTCAGATGTCCCTAAAATCCAGTCTTGGTTCCTCAGACAGAATTTATAAATGCATATTTGAGCTCAAATAGCTGTTGTGGCTGGTCTGTAGTGAATGTGAAAGGGCCATCATAGGTCACATTCATCCTCTTGTGATTATTGACAGTGCTTGTGCAGCATTTTGTGTTCACTTAGGTTGGGAATTCTTCGTTTGGGCTGTGCAGACATGTCCCTAAAGAAACCATATGTAGCTTTGACAAGTATTAATGCAAACATCCCCACTAAGCTACAACACTGTGTTTGATGTCAGTTTACAGGCAGGCCAGTGCCCTCAACATCCTAAAGGAAGGTATGAAGATTGAGGCAACTTATGTGAAGAGAAAGCAACTCCATTATTTTTTGCCAGCAGGAACCTTACAGAAAAGAAAGAAGGTATAATAAAAATTCGGCTCTTCTGGTAATTTTTAATAAAAGCTTTAATAATTACTTGAAGACTTTATTTTTTTAACTGTCGTTTCAGCAAAGGGTGTCAGATATTAGTCAAAATAATAGTGGACTTCAGTGCAAAAGGTCTTCTTTAGGTGAAAGCTGTTCGGATGGTTCCAAAGACAGAGATTCCAGAACACCCTCTAATTCCTCTTCGTTAAATAAGATATCTAAGTTGGACATCTCTACAGCAGAGACAGAAAGGTTAGTGCCATAACCTCAGAACTGTGGAGAAGCTGCTTTTAACTGACTCGCACTGTAAATGAGGTCTAGGATTTCTTGTTTGAATCCATGTGGATCATAAGTGTGTGGAGGGCTCTGAGGGTTTCAGGAACAAAGCTGGAATCTCCATTGGGCACATGGTAGGAGATTAGGTCAAAGGAATCCTTGAAAAAACTAAATAATGTCCATGAACACATAGGAAGGAAGAACTTGACACCAGGAAAATTATTCAGTCTTGAATAGAAATCTTCATAGGTTAGTGTGTAACTTGAAGCTGGAGTATTTTATGTGTGAGTAACTGTGCTTTCTAACAAAAAGTACTGTTGATGCCAGGTAGATTGAGTTCTAATGAACTACTGATCTTGGTTACAGAAACACTAAAGCTGCTGACTTAGTGGGGTGGTATGAGAACTCACGCAGTAAAAGTGTGTGTCGCTTCCTGGGAAGTCTTTTTATCTCTAAGTTACTCCCTAAGCACAGGAAGAATATGTAATCTTGAGAGTAATTGCCCAATCCTACCAAATGTGTGATGCCTGCTCTGTTCAGACAGTTTGATACTGTAGGAGTCACATGAAAACAAAAAACAAACCAAAAAATTGTGTGCACGTCTGGGTGGAGCAGAACAATGGTTCCAAGCAGCACAGCTTGCTGGGTAGACTAATATGGGAAAATAGGACATAAAAACTTAGTAAAGAAAATGCTCGAGTTTAAATCTGCAGTCTGAAATTCAGCAAAATGATGGTCTGGTGCTACATTGCCTGGGAGGTTGTGTTGTTTAATGGAGCTCTGACAAAGAGCTAAGGAGGTCGATGTTTGTCTTGCATGCACTTTCTGGAAATGACATATAGTATTTTACAAACTAGCATTTTATAACTCCAGTGTTTGACTTTTATAGAAATGTTGAATGTCAGAGTTGTAGTGGTGCCAACAGTGTAGCTGAGCCATCAACGTCTAAGGGACTTTGCATTCCTGTGACTGATCCAAGTATGTATTTGAAGTGGTAGGTGGAATGTGGTTTTTAATTTCGTGGCCAAACTCTAAAAGCCAGGTGTCTCCTACAGAAATGGAGGCTACAGTTGCACTAAGAACATCGGGACCTCCAATTGGTTGCACCATTCCAGGATATGACACGGTTTGTCAACTCAGAACGTGTTTTGTGCAAGGACAGCATAAATTAAGTGGGACTCTAATCACGGATCCTAAGAGTGCTTCACCTAAGCAACATTATTCACCAGCCTCTAAAGTATCTCGTCCACCTACATCTGGAGAATGCCCCCAAAAGGCCATAGATGGAGAAAAGGCAAGAAGGGGGGGGCTAGGCCAAGGAGGGTTTGAAATAATACTAATTACTGATATAGAACAAATGAAATAACTGAAAATCAATACATTGATACAGCCCCAAAGGATTTGGGAATATAAATTTAAGCATATCTAGTTGTACTAGAATGTAGGTATGAGAAATTATTTTGAATATAATGTATAACTACTGAACAACATATTTTCAGGATCTGGCACTTAGTGACTGCTTCTCATCTGGTGCCAAGGTCTCATTTTAAATACTGCTGTACTTATCTGTCACTGCAGTGACCAATTGCTGGGTGAACTGTCTCATCTGGAAGCAGTTCTTAATTCAGAAAAAAACTCTCTTCAAATGAAGAAGATATGACCTTATAACTGCAAAAGTATGAGCTAATCTGTTTCTGGCAGATGCTTTTTGAATGCCTGTTGATAGTTTTGCTGCTTTAGAAATCAGCAGCCTACTCAATAGGTCATTACTTCTGAAATGATAGTGTGGAGTTGCTTGTTAAATCTTGGTTTTGTGGAACTTTTAGATTAATATTTCATTTGTTTTATTGCTATATGTAAATCTCCTTAAATAGCTGTTCCTGGAGCTTGACCTGTGATTTGAGGCACAAGCAAAGAAAACTAGAAAAAGAACCCTCAGTTTTGACACTTGTAAAGAATCATCTTCTAGAACTGTTACGTAGTACTGAATATTCCAAGTACAGACTTCAAGGTTTGGGTTGTAGGACTTTTTCAGAGGCTTGAAATTCCTGTGGGGTAGTGGTGGACTTTTATAAATATTCTCTTAGGAATGGCCCCTAATCCATTTAATGTGTTGACTGGAAGCTGTACCCAAAAGAAAGAAGGGAATTTTAGCACAGCAATTATTTTGAGTCTGTGTATTTTGTTCCTCCAGCTAAACGTGTGGGACTCTGATTTCACAGAAAGCGGATACCCTCAAGATGGGAGGAAGAGAGCCACAAAAAATGTAATTTTTAAGTGATTTTTCTCAGCATACTAACTGAAAAGCAGAGTAGTTTAGTGCCTAGACTGCCTCACACAAATACTCTGCATGTTTACTGATGGAAACAAAAATACACTTTTTAGTTCAGCTTATTTCAGTCCTCATTCCCCAAATATTACACCTGTGTGACCTATCTGTTAGATGTTTGATTCAGTAGTGTCTAATTCCTTGTCATACTTGAAATAATATTGAGTTTTCTTTTTAAAACTACTTGATTCACTGATGTAAATTAAAACTTTTATGAAGACCAAAGCATTTGACCTCTCAAAGGGAAGATAAAGAGCTTTGCTATTCATGTAGCTTGTTACTGAGGCATAAACTCTTGAGGGCACACCCTCAAATCAAGATCTTGTTGGTGAAGGTTGAAATAGCTGAACCACTGTCTGTGTGCTTTTAGGGCTTCAGGATACCTAAACCCACTCCCCGTGGGGTGGAGGTTTTTAATGTGTCTATGATTTTAAGGTATCCTAGCTGCCAGAACTTGCTGCCTCTCTCTCAGTCAGGAACCTGGCAGTACTGCCTAACAAATTCCTTCTGGCTTTTTTAGGGTGTCCTTGATGGGAAATCCATGCAGATTCCAGTGATCACATCAAGATCACAGGTATTTATTGTGCTTTTTTATTCCTAGGTAAAGCAGAGCTAGCATTTTCATTTTACGTACAAAGATTTATGTGCCATTAAACTTGGCAGTTTGATGATTAGTAAGTTTCTGCCTGTTGTGCTTCCAGCAAATTAAATAACTGAACAATGACCTTCACAAAAGTGAAGCCAAAGTTTCTAAAGTTTCTGAGTTTTGAACTTGAACAACCATGCTTCCATGCCCTCAGACACTGACAGTTTGTGTCCTGCTTTGCTTTTCTTGTACTGTTATCAGTACTTGTATACTGATTTCTGTGATGAGACATGGAAACTTTGAAGTCTATAGGTGACTTTAACTGTTGTGTGTCATGTAAAACATTGCGAAATTGAGGGCTGTAAGACTGGAAGTCATCCGGACAGTGGAGACTCTGTTTTCTTGATCCATGGATCTGAGAAGAATTTTCCTTTGCTGTGCTATTGAGCAACTCACAGCTAATTTCTCCCCCATTAGGAATATAGCTGATGCAAGGAAAGAGTAGTGCAGGGGGGAAAATGCTTATCCTCTGGTTATGGTGGTAATTGAACAAGTGGTGTGGTGAAAAAAAAATTTTCCCTAAAAATGAGTTTGGGCCATACTAGTTTGATACATAAAGAATGTTATATTCAGCTAGGAAAGGGTTTATCTGCTGCTACTTCTGAATTCATGAATTTAAATTAATTAATTCATTAACTTAAATTTCCTTTCCTCTTTTTTCTGTGGCATGTTTGTGTGTTGTAGAGGCTTCCCAGTAAAGAACTGCCAGATTCTTCATCTCCTGTTCCAACAAATAGCATCCGTATCATTAAAAGATCCATCAAACTTACCCTTAATGGGTAAGTGGTTGATCTCCAGGTGAAGAGGATCACTTGTTACCAGTCCTTATTCTGAATATGTGCTGTAGTTACTAACAAAGGTAGAAGGTTACTGTGGCCGTCCTGTAACTGACCACTTAAAATCATGGTCTTAATTTTATACTGTTGTTAGATGCTTCCTTTTGAACTACTCTTTGCATGGGCTTGTAACAGTTGCCTTCATGAGTTTTTAAAAAGTCTAAATTGCCACCAACTGAAGCAGCCACAAAAACCAACCTGTCCTGTGCCTTGGATTCAGAATGTATGTCATCAGGGTTAATTAGTTGCTGCAACCACATTCTGTTTTCAAGTGTTTATGAATGTGCTTGTATCAATCTGTGCTTGCCTAATTCACGTGCATATGTTGTTCTTATCTCCAATTATTTTCCCATTTGGCACACGCACTCCTGTGCATCTCTCACAATGGTGCTCAGCTTCCTTGGCTTGCAGCTTTCCCCTGTCTTGCACAGCCATGCACTACACAGGTATTGCCTCCCATGGAGGCCCCTAAATGATTTCAGTATTGAAGCAAATGCAGCAGAGGATGCTACAAGGTATGGAGATGATAGACATGTCCCATGCTGTGTTATCTGATTAATTTTTTGTCTCAAGACTGCTCCAGCATGAGACTTGAGAGGTTTTTTGTGTCGCTGGGTGGTAAAGCCTAGTGCTGAACACACAGCTGGAGATGCACTGAAACACTGCAACAGCTGAGGCTGTCCTGACACTACTGCCCACCTGCAAGCTGCATGCAGAAAGTGGTTTCAGAGAAACCCTGAGAGCTGTTCTAAATGCCTACATGAAAAACTGTAGTAGTCTTGAGTCTGGTTCTGTAAACTGATAACACTGCTTACCCAGCTAAGTGCATTAGGGGTTTGGGGGGTGGGGAGAAATTCTGATTATATGGAACAAGTATTATGCTATTTCTCTATTGTAATTTCTTCATCGTTTCATAAGTGAACTTGTAAGCTGTTTTTTTCCAGAGTATTTTTGTATGTGCTGTAAAAAACTATCTTCAAAGTGAAATTTAAAATCTTTAGTCTCTTTTTCTTTTTTTTTTTTTGTGCAGATGGGATCTGCTTAAAAAAATCTAAACAACTAAACCAACTCTAAGGGATGGGAGGAAGGCAGTGCCAGAAAAAAGTGTTCTACAAAATGATAATGTCTTAGAATCATTTAGGTTGGAAAAAACCTTTAAGTTAGAGTCCAGCTATAAACCTAACACTGCCAAGGCCACCAAACTAAACTGCCATGCTAGAGTAAATCTGAGGAGACCAGGAACACTGCTTTGCTTTCCTGCTTCTGGTAGATCTGGGGTTTGATTTAATGCCTTCTGAATTTTGCAGTTTGCAAACTGCACGATTCAGCTGAAGTCCCAGTTTGATCTGTGGACAAAGATACCCCTGAATTGTTTTAAAATGAGTTGCTTGTCTTAAAGAGCAAATCTGAGCTTTAAACATTTTAAGTATCCACCTTAGTGACAAGACTGAAGGATTGTAAAGAAATAAGAGGTGGTATCTATCTTGTCATGTCTTAACTCTTTAGCATTCCCTCTGCTGCTACTATCCCAAACCTGTGGAGAAAGCATGACATTTATGTTTATCACAATCTGCTTGTTTTTTCCCTTATTCTCTTGTTTCCATCTTGCTTCAAGTGCAATTTACCCCTCAGAAATTGACCTTAGTGGGTTTGAGAGGCCTCATTCTTCCTTCTACCCTCCAAAACCCCCAAAACTCAGACTGCAAGGCTTTGATTTAGTCACGGGTTAAAATTAAGAAACAGTACTCATATTGCTTAAGTAGCTTCTAGCAGAACTACGCCTTGGGGTTATTACATGGTTGCTTCAGTTTTGTGACCTGCTCTGAAACAGTGGTGCTCAAATATTGTCACTTCTGTGTACCAGCTACAGTTGGTATACAGCTTCAGCACCTGTGTAAATACAAATCTGTCAGGAATGTGAAGGAACTAAAGCTGAAGTAGGTGATAAGATAAACAGCAAAACGAATATGGGAAGTGTTTTGTAGTAGACTACATTCCTGTAATATTCCCATGCTTTTAAATTCTTCCACACGAGTATTCCAAGACTACTTAAGGGATGATTTTCCCATAAGCTCAATGTCAGCACGTGCACTTATACAACTATTCTCAAACTATTTAATGCATATACCTTTACACAGATCATTTTATTTTATTCTTGCTTCGTGGTTATCTTCTAATTGCTCTTTTTTAAAACTTTTTTATTTTCCTCCTCACTCTTAGGGTTTTAAGAAGAATGTTCAGGGTTTTGAGAAGAGCATTCAGGAAGAATTTAGGTTACTAGTTTCTCAGACTTGATCCATTGGTGAATTACACGTCTTATCTTAATGTATCTTGACATGTAAGATGTCAAGTGTGATGTTAAGTGACGTCAGTGTTCTGGAGTTTCCCTGGATGTTGCAGAAGTTCGATGCTGCTCCAGGACTCTGCAGATTAGAATTCAGCTGTTTGTAAATAAAGTTCAAACTTACTCAACTTCAGTGTTCTCCTCTGTTAAAGTGATTGAAAGGGAAGTTAGTCCTGCATGTAAGGACTCAGTGAGGGAACCTCTTTGATATCAGACTTCCTCCAAACATTGCTCTTTTCTCTCTGCTTTCTTAGCTGATTGCTGGGTGTGTGGCTTAAGATGAGGGACTCGTGCTCAATCTCTCGTGCTCTGTTCTGAAATTGTGTCTGATTAGTAACTTTGAGCAAGAAATTCCCTTGCAGGAATTAACATCTGTGGTTTTACTCGTTAGGTACAAGCAAAGAAGCAGTTAATGTGAAGTCACCTACATTTTGGCTGTAGCCATTGATTTTTCCTGTAGAAACTGAGAGAAAGTAACAGAATGCTTACTTTTTGCCTTAATGAGGAAAAAGCAAAGAGGAAAAAAGGTATCTTGAAATTTGTTAATCTTGACTGTGGGAAAGAGGGGCCTTACTAACCCTGTCTTATGTAGTGCTTAGTGACATAAGCTGTTGAGCCTAAAAAGACCAGCAAAAACTCCTGGCTGTATTTTTGTAATTACCTCATCACGCTTCTTATAAAGAGTGTGATCCTGTGCATTATTCCTGTAAATGAAGAGCCGTGCTTGTAGTGTGCAGGCGCGGGGCTCATACCCACCCTTGGGGCGGAGGCCGCCCGTGCGTGGTCCCAAAGGAAATCAAATGCCCGTGCGCAGGATCTCGGTCCTATGGAAAAATCCTCTTCTCCTAGAGAACCCAGCGGGCTGCTGCCTTCTCCCTCCCTCCCCTCCCTCCCCGCCCTTGCTGCGGCGTGGCTGTGGGGGCTGCGTGCCCTTTCCCCGGGGCTCGCAGGGGAGCTGTGGCCGTCCCACGCCAGGGCGGTTTCCCGGCGCGGAGCCCGCGGCGGGGGCGGGCGGGGTCGGGGAGCTCTGTGTGCCCTGACAGTGCCGCGTGTGGCCGCCTGCGAACGGGGAACGGCCCCTGGGGACGTCACTGCTGCCCTGGGCTGCTGCCACCGGCTTGGGGGGACACCCACAGCCCCCCCGCTTCCTGCCCTGCCTTGCCTTGAGCCCTGCGGGACTGAGCAGAGTGCAGGGGGTGTTGTCCAGCCTGGAGCGGGTGCTGCGCACTCCTTGCCTCCTCCAGCGTGTTGGTCAGTGTGGACTCCCCCATGGAAAAGGGTTTCTTCAACTATCATCTACCCCAGGCTGCCGAGCCCTAAGCATGGCCCGAGGGATCAGGGCTCCAAGCTGTTGGACCTTGGGTGTTTTTATGGGAGGATCTTGGCAAAGCAGTAGCCTGGCGGCTGTTTCTTCTCTCGTTCCAGAAAATACAGCCTCTTAAACTCTCGGCAGTCTGACCTTCAAGAAATCGATACGGACTGCTCATCCTTGGGCAGTTCCTCTTTCTTGGGAAGACACTCTCAATCCTTCTGCTGCCTTCTCCCAACCTTGTTTCTATTCACACCTCATCTTTCATTTCTTCTGAAAAACTCTTGCCTGTTTTCTCTCTGATAATCCACATTTCCCTTTCTCACCAGAGTCCCTGTTGCTGAATTTGAACTGCGTAATACATTATTCGATGGTGATGAGTAAAACTCCCATGAGTCCTGAAACCAGAGGAGAAATAACCATACCCTGTTTCAGTTTCAGCCTGTGGCAGCCTGGCAATCAGCTGCTGCCTACTGCGGGCACCATCCAGCTCTACATGTGCGTGCAATGCAGAGAAAACTGAACATTTTGGCTACTAAAAGCAAGTCTGGCAGGCATGTGCAAGGTCAATCTTTTCCAAGGAAGAGCAAAAAATCCCAGTAGTGACACCAGCACGGCCTCCTTGCTAAATTTCATGTCCCTGTTTCTGAAATACAAAGGAGTTTCTTAAAAGTTTTCAGAATTCTTTGAATATAGTTAAAGCATATGTTCCCCATGGTCATTCGTAGAAACGACTGAGTCATACTTGTTCTGTTTTTCCTAAAAAAATCATCTCAAGGGGCAGAGTATGTGATCATGTGAAGAAAAGGTGTTGGCAAACTGGGAGTAACTAAAAATGCGGCCTTAAAATAGGAAGTGTTGACTAGCCATAACCAACAGTGATGGTTGATAATATGATAAAAATAAAACAGAGTTAAGGCTGTAGTAAGTAGATACTAAAACATGCTAGAATTTCTTGTATCCCTGCAGTTTTAATTCTGCTCTGTTTTTCCAGTGTGGTCACTTGGCCAGAACAGAAAGTTATCACACCTACCCTGAGTGCATGCACATAAGGAAGAAAAGCTGAGGTTCTGTAAATCACTTGATGTGTAATTCTTGGCTAAATGCCTTCAGCACTGCTTTGGAATGATGTTTGTTGGGACTTTGTTAGATTGTTTTTCCCTCTTTTATTTATTTCACACTGAATTTTCATTTTATTATTTACAGCCTTAAGCACAAAGGCATGAACCTGTCATAAGGAGCAATCCAGCAGAGATTTTTAACAACTGAAGCTAAAGAAGCACTAGCTATTTTAAGTTTATGAATTTTGTGCTCTCAAATTAAACAGCCATTAGACTGTCAGGAAACTGAAAGCTGATGCTGGGTCTGAATTGTATTTCTGAAACTGAAGTGTCTATTTCTTGCAAGACTTGTAACTGGTTGTTACATTCACTTTTGGTTTTGTCTAGATAGTATAGCATATGTTAATTTTCTTCTCTCATTTTAAGTGTTTTCACAGGTCTTCAATTAATACTGTACCTTTTTTGCTATGTAGGATAACTTGTTGGGAGAGTCTGTAAAGCAACCCAATATAGCTTTTGTTCAGAGTGTTTACCAAATCTGCCAAATCGTGATCGACTGGAAAATCACGGAAACCGTGTTTTCTGTGGAGTGATTGTTTGCAGTGATTTAGTTAAAACCAAAAGAGACAAAAATATGTCTCTGGGAGTCGTGTTTTGAGGAAAATGATGGTGTTGCAAGCAGTGAAGTACTAGCAATGAGAAGGCCAGGGAATCCCCTCTTTCTGTTCCTCTCTTCACCCACTAAATAAATCCTGCCTTACACCAGATGCTAAGTTGTGCAAGTACAGTTTACTTTGCTGTAATTCAGGGTAAAAGTTTGGTATGTGACTGTAAAATTATCAATCAGTTTACTAAATACTATTCCTCTTACAGGAATGAGTAAGCAGCAGCATGTTAATTTTCTCTCCCATTCATACATGTGACTTCAAGTGGGGAAAATTCAGTAAAGGTAATATCTCAATTTTCTCTAGACTTTGGTCATTTAAAGTTGGTTTGAGTTCACCTTTCTGTAACAAGTAAGCTGAGATGGATTGTCCAGCATCCCAGCTCTGGAGCTCAAATAGAGGTTTGTATTTTCAAACTCAAATTTTGTGTGTGTTGAGCCTTAAAGGTCACTCCTGATTTCAGAAGCTGTGATGTCAGTGGGGAAACCCTGCTGCACTTTGGTCTATCCTCGTGCAAAGGTCTAAAAAACGTCAAACATAAGCAGAGCCATTACTTAGAAAATGTTTAAGGCTACAGTGTAGGAACTAACCACAGGTTCTCAGTGACTTCGAAGCAAGACCACATTGTTTTTATCAGCTCCTGCTTGTATGTGAACTTTGGTCTGTTCTCAGTCACTGCTCCTTTAGCTTAGATTGTTTTGGTTTTCAGCTACTTATTGAGAAGATGTTGACAAACATGGGATGATCTGTTTGTTAAGTCATGGATACCACTAATACCAATGTTAAAGATTACTTCTTCTCCAGAATAATTGGACAGAGTGCCCACCAAAAGTTCCTTATTTGTATTAAGTTTTGGAATTAAGGATCATGCATTGTTTTCCAAGGCTTTCCTTGTGTTTTAACAGATGAATCTAAGGCATAGAGATTAACCATTTATGAAGGGTCAGACAGAAATTCTGTGGCTAAGACCAGAAACTGAAGCCAAGTTCCCTGAATGTGTGAGACCCTTTTTCTTTACAGTCAGGTTGTCTGTGCCTGCAGTGGGGATTCCCAGTGCATAAGTTACTGTATCTGGCTAAGGACTCTTGTAAGGGCTCTGGTAGCTATTTCTAGACACTACTGACACCAGCTACTGATTTTTAATCCACTACTTAACATGATAGCCCACTACTCTTTCTTACTGCTTCTTTATAAACTTGCAAATTAAACAGTTTTTACGTTCAGATCTTGGCTATCTTCTTAAGAACAAAAAAACCAAAATCACAAATTTGTTTCCTGCTTATTTTTATTTCTCCATAAAAAAAGTCTCACTAGAATTTTAGCACAACGCACAGAGCCACAGGACTGCCAGATGCAAGTTAACACCTTATTAAGTGCTCATAGGTAAGTTCTGATGTCCTGCTGTTGTGGAGCTGAGTGAGAGTGGTAAGGAGGAATCCCAATAATTCTTCATAGTAAAGCCATAAAAAAAATAGGGTGGCTTATTTTCTAAGGAGTATCTCCAGAGAAGGAATGGATGCTAAGTGTACATATTTATTTGAAAACATTAAAGTTACATATGTGAGCTGGTATATTGTTATGTCTTTTTGAAAGAATGATAGAGTTTACAGCAAGTTTCTGGAATCCATCTCCCTTACAATACCTCAATACTTACATGAATGTTCTGTTTGCAGGGCCTTGGATTTTTATCACTCAAAATTCTAGCGTCAGGTGTAAGCGTAGTCTGAAATTGAGGTTCTTGACTTTTAACTGTACTGTATTGCTGAGAATGTGTTATTGCCTGACCCCAAATTGAATGAATTTATTCCTGGAATCCAAGCTCATTCAGTGCAGTGAACATGCACAACGAGCATGTCTCCAGCACCAAGAATGTGCTATTGCTTCATGAGTTTCTTAAAGCCCCTCAAATAAAGCTGGAAAAACACTCATTTGAGAGAAGTTGACATACCCCTTCCCTCTTCCAGCTTTAGGAATGTTCTGAAATTCCCAAATAATGCTGTTGAGCAGTCTGTGCTTGAGCGTGTTACGAGCCAAGATGGAGCTGCTCTTGTAAAGGGAACCACAGAGAATTGTGGCTCTGCCCACCATCTTGCTGAGCCAGGAGAGGATTTCATGAGGATACCAAACATCTGTTCATAAAGCAGTGCTATGCACATGGCATTGAGAAGCTCTGGGCTGGAAGACAGCCAGTAACTTTTGCAAAAGTTGAAAGAATGGTGGGTTAGAGGCTTTTGAAGGGGAGGATATTGCAAAAGAGAAGTGGACAGGGCTGCTAGAGCATAGAATGGCTGTTAAGGAGAGGGGAAAAAAACCCTTTAGTAGCATAATTAAGCAGTAGCTACTTTGCTATGCATTGTTTTTATAAACCACAATCAGTTGAGGTTTTATCATTTTAGGAGGTTCTTGCTGCCACCTTCATCCCTGGCACACTTGAGTCCTTCTCTTCTTTCTTGGCTGGAGTGTTCTGCTTCATCAGCTGCAGTGAATGGACTGCCTGTGTGTAGGTAAGGAGCCAACCACTGTTAAAGGGAGTAAAAAGAACACCTTATTTATTTACCCCTGGTTTTTGTTATTTCAAATTAATTACAGGGATGTTTATGAGGCAAGGTTGTTGACCACACAAATATAAGCTGTTCATAACACATACAGTCTGGGAGAAACTGTAATTGCTATGCTAAATGTAATTTATTCTGTGGTTCCATTCAGCTATATATTTAATTTTATTTTTCCATTCTTCTTCTAGGGGCACTAGTAAACATTCTTCTAAGCAGGGATGGTAATGATGAGACAGTAATTGTCTGAGTAAATTATCCAAGTGGCTGCCTTTCTTTTTTTTTCACTTCCTACATTTCTGGTGTCCTCTGGCATCAGAACAGAAGTATATGCTAGTCTTAGGCTATGTAAATTAAAAGTTCTGTCTGCATTGCAATTAAAAACATGTCAGGTCACATGGTTTCCACTTGACCAGTTACAGCAGTGCTGTTTTGCAAATAAGGTTTTAACTGTGTTGCAAGTGTGAAGTCCTGAACTGACCAAGTCTGTAGTTAACTGGGTCACCTGCCAGAGTTTTTTGTGATGTAGGTCATGGGAATATTTGCAGAAGCAAAAGTGCTGTAATTGCATAGCTGTACCAGTATTTATGTTGACATTGAAACTTAAAGATGCATATTCAGGAGGCAGAAACAATACCCTGTGTAATTAAGATACGTAAAAGGAATATAAATTCTGGTTTTAAAAAACCTGGCGGCTAAACAGCATGGATTTTTGAATTAATGTCATTATTTCAGATCTGTTTCCTAATGGGCTTTTGGCACCCCAAGAGCACAGACACTGCCCACTGTTAGGCAACGAGAATTAGGAGCAGTAGCATAAGAGAGCTCAGGAGCACCAAAAAGAAATCAATGTATGGGTTGGGTTGCCATGCAGCCAAGGACCTGTAGTCTTAGACCACCCTGGTGTGCTGTGGAGGCAGGATGAAAAACCCTCCCAAACCATCCCAAAGCCCTTTCAGTCTCAAAATATTGGTGAAAATGGTGAAACAGGGTAGCTCCAGCAATTTACAAGACAGCATCAGTCACGGAATGGAATACTGTCATGGAAAGGAACCTCAAGATCATCTGGTTCAACCTTTCTTGGCAAAAGCACAATCTAGACAAGATGGCCCAGTTCCCTTTTCAGCTGAATCTCAAAAGTGTCTGACATTGGGGAAAAGAAAGTTGGAATTACAGAAGAAGTCATGGAAAAGTGGAATTAAAGCTTTCCTTGCAGCAGGAGCTTTCTCCTGGGAGCTGTAGTCTCTCTTGGTGGCTCAGGTAAGTTTGAGAGACTCGGGGCAGTAAAAGTATCTGGATGTGAATCAGGTCTCACTACAGATCTCATAATTGCAACAGGCTCTTTATAAGGGGTGTGGAGCATAATGAATATTAATTAAGTGTGGTAGCCAGTTTTACTTTAGGCAAGAATCTCTGCTGTTATCATGTCTGAATCTCCTGGAATCGGCCAGCTACAGAATTCACTTCTCTACAGTATCCATGGGCTTTGGGACCAGATTTGGTATCTCTCTTACTAACCTATGAGTCTCTAGTATCTCTAAAACTTTGAAGTGGTCTTTTTTTTAAAATCTGGATTGGTTTTTGGTGTAAAAGCACAGGATTTTGCTTTTAAGGGCAAGAGAAGGTGGTAAGAAAAACTTAAATACCTGTATTATTTTTAAAAAGTAACAAACTTCTTTAAACCTGTAGATTTGGCTTTTTGTCTGTTGTTTTTTTTTTTTTTTAAGCAAATGATTATGTATATGGACAGAAATACTTTTCAAATTCAAGTGGGAACGTTGGTCTCAGTTTAATTTGAGTTACGCAGATGTTATTTATGCAGGTTCATTTTGAATGGAAACTCCTGGAAAAGACACATCAGCCCTCTTTGGCTACTTTTCTTGGCGATGAGAGCTCAAGATAGTGCACAGAGACTGCAGTTCCCTGCTTTGCACATGGAAATCTTTACCTTCGTGTTCTGGGAGAAGCAGACAACTAGAGCAGTGAGGAGCAGCGAGGGAAGCAGGATTTGTGTGCCCTGTGAGGAACTCGTGGTGGTCGCCACGAGGGGGCATTTTATTGAGATACCACAAACCCAAGGGTGTTACTCACAATCGCTGAGGCAGTGGCATCAAGCCCCTTAAGGGACAAGCTGCTGTGACAACCAGGAGTAAGAGCAGTGGAACAGTGTTCAGGGACTTTATTCCAAATGCCTTCCATTCCTTACTTTCTACTCTTTGGATACTGGAGCCTGTAATGTTTCTTAGAACCCATGGGGCTGGCACAACAGAACAGTTTAGGTGGCAGGTACCTGTCTCAGCCTTTGAGAAACAGAGCACCAAACAGGTTGACTTTCAGCACTCCTGACTTGACTTGAACCTCAGGGTCTCAGGGTGTTACTCTCAGAAGTGGAGCTGGGATATCAGTGGCTTTAATAATTTGTCTTTTTTACATCTGCCTGTTAAGGAACCTTTCCATAAAGCAGTTGCCTTTTCTTTATATTCAGCTTTATTTATAACATTGCCCTTGTAGCCAACGCTAGCCCTCGTTCTAATTAATCCTTCTTGCCACTGGCTCCTTTCTGTCAGCTCTTTCTTGGGTTAGGCCTTCTCCTTCCTCTAGTTCCTGCATGTACTTGCCAGAAGCAGCTTGTGGTGTCTGTTGTGTTTCCATTCAACAGCCTGAGTCTAGAGCTGTTATTTCCACTGCGCAGAGCGAAAAATCAGTTCAGTTCCTTTTTTAAAAATTTTTGTTGCACAAGAGCTCTCTTGAAGAATTAGTCTTCTTCTTGGCTTATTGTTCTTTTTAATAAAAAAAAATTCAGATTGATATGTGTATTCCTTACTTGCATACTGGGGAAGGTACACAGAGTATTTCTTTCAGGCATCTGAAAATGTTCTGAGTCTCATAGTGCCTGAGACATTTACTATACCTACGGCACAGTATTTCAGATTGAAACCCCAGAGGTTGTTTTTGGATTTCATCTGTTTTCAGCAATGTTAAGGCTCAGTAGTGGAAATCCTGTGCAGATGAACGAGTATTTATCAAACTCATTGTTATATGAGAGGTTAACCACAACATTGATTACAAGAACGATGTCAGACTTTCCCCAAATGTCCAAAAAGCAAAATTGACAAGTCATGTAGCAACTTCCAAATGAACAAGACAATGAAATATCAAAACTCATCACTGTTCTGGGTGAGAAATCAAGGGCTTTCAACCCTGTAATTCAGAAAGCTCAGACTAATAATGGTAGCCTTACTAAGACATAGGCCTTGTTAATAAATCTAAATTATTTTATTGCAGCATGGCACAGGCACAAAGCACAGGCAGCAGTGGGGTGAGCAGCCTGGTGGTGGCTAACTCGGAGCTGATTGTGGCCAGCTGCTGCCGGTAAGACTTTGCATGGGGAGGTGGCACCTGTGACACACAGCCCCAGGCAATGGGTAAGAAAGGGCTAATGCAGGGCCAGATAAGACGTGTAATGGCCAATATACAAACTGGAGGTTTGCTTTGCATGTGTTGGAGGATTTGATGTGTAATCTTGTCCCAGAAGGTGTTAGGTGTTTACCTTTGGCCTGAAAAGTGGTGTCACTGTCATTCCTGGGTATAATCCTTTAACTGTACAAATCAGAACTGCAGGAGTCATTGGGCTAGAGGTTGAAAATTAAGGTGTGATACTTAAATTAAGAGGAGATACATCTGGTGGGGCTGTACTGAAACAAGGAACCTTTTTCACCTCTTTAAGGTGGCCTTGTCACTCTCTGCAGCTCCCTGAAAGGAGGTTGTGGCTGGGTGGGGATCAGGCTCTTCTCCCAGGCAAGCAGTGATAGGACAGGAGGACACAGTCTTAAGCAGCACCAGGCATTAATAATAACCATAATCATGTTGGGCATTATGAATAATTTCTTCACAGAAGGGGTGATTCGATACAGGAATGGGCTGCCCAGGGAGGTGGTGGATTCACCAACCCTGGAGGTGTTTAAGGAAATACTGGATGTGGCACTCACTGCCACGTCTGCTTGACAAGGTGGTGTTCAGTCAAAGATTGGATTCTGATCTCAAAGGTTTTTTCCAACCTAATTGATTCTGGTTATTGGCTGTAGGTACAGTCCTCTGAGATTCTTGAAGCTCAAGGTGACGTTAAGTAGCTCAAACTCCTTGTGAGCCCTGAGGAAGAAGAGAAGTCCTGTAATAAAAATGTGGATGAGTGATTGTTATGCTCTGTAGTGGATCAGTGCACGGTGACTGCCAGGTATGTGCTGGGGTTTTGGGGAGCAGCAGAATTACTTTAGGCATACATTGCCTGTATATTTTTAATATGCAGTTTTCATGATAAACTACATACCCTAGCAGCTTGCTGATGCCAAAGGGACAATTCCCATACTTCCTTCTGCCTCCTTATATTTTCAGGCTAAAAATACAGTGTTATGCTACAGTTCCATGATGTTAGCACTCTGTCAGGAAACAGGCACCTCTGGCCAAATTTGTCTTTCAGAAACTTGTTCTGGCCTTGGTGCCACCACATTCCTTCCTGCTGGCAGAAATCATTTCTGTGATTGTACATGGAACTGGCTCAGTAAAAACTGAGCCAGCAGAAAAAAACAATAATCTTGTTTCTTCCAGGTTACTTTTAAGCACACTCCTGTGTTTCCAAAGGAGTGCTTGGAACAGTGTAGGAACACACAGGAGTGAGTAACCTGGATGGAAGGAAAGAGGGGACACTGTCTTTTTCTGACACTACCCCAGTATTCATTAAGCTGTTCATTAAGCTATCATCGTTTTGTGTTTGGCACTTTCATGTAACGAGCGGTTCATCCCCTGAAGAAGTTGCATCATGAGTGAGTAAGTGTGGGAGCAAGGAAGTATCTTCTGTGATTTCTGTTGGGGAAATTGAGGCTTAGAGAATTAAACGACTTGCCTAAGAGTAGAAAGGCTGACTTGCCAAGAGCTAAATACCAGTCTCCTGAATCACAGCCTTGTGCCTTATCCACAAGACCAACCTTTCTCTATTAGCGTTTCCTTTCTCTCCACCCTGTTTTGAGAGAGGCACAGTCGCATTGTTCTATGTCAAACAAACTCAAAGTGTGGTACAGGAACACTTCCAGCAGAATGACTTGAACAACCTTTGAGTTTATCATTAATCTGGAAGCCATGACTTTTTTTGAGAATGGCTTCTGCATTAGAACCTTCCTCAGGACCAGTAACCACAAAAGCTTTAACCACCAAAAGGCCTCACAGTGTTTAAGTAAGATGCCTTTGAGATTAAAAACATACTTCAAACAGCAAAAGGTTTCTTAAGGCATAGATGATTGGAAATTTCTAATCTGGCAGTAGGTGAGGCTTGAGATACAGGGGACAAGAAAACAGGACTTAACTTTATTCCATAAGGAGAGAAGGGAATGATTTTATTAATATTATTTTTACTCCTAGTATGATGTACCTTATTAAGAGAGCCATATGCTGATAGTACCTTAGTGTCTGCCTAACCAGGCCAGTGACAAGGGCCTTATCTTTGATCGAAGGCAGATAGCCGGGAACGGGAAATAAAGACTTAACAGTTTGCCTGCACTGCTCTCCTATCACAGCAGCTTCCTTGGGCAATGCCTGTGCTGAGCACCACTAAAGAGTCATCATCCTAGGCTTGACAAATACCCTGTCAAGCACTCACTCCTTTGCTGTAGGAGGTTTTAGTGCTGGCTTTTTATCTCTCCACTCTACTCCTGCTTGCGCCATGACGTTCCCTGCCAGAATAGGGAGCTTTATTCCTTACAGCAACACAGGTGTTAACTGTGTGAGTGCAGCAGCCAGTGAAAAGCAGGAGGGTAGGACTTGTCTTTGGACTTGGTAAGTGGAGAGAAATGGGATCTTAAAGCACTTGCTTTAACTGGAAGACAGGAAGTGAAGCACTGGATCAGACTGGCCTAAGAATTCTGGTATCTCGCCTCTGGCTATAGCCAAAGTCAGCTGACAAAAATAATAGTGAAGCACCTGGCTTTTGTTATGCAATGCTGCAGGAGGGGAATTCCGTCTACTTTTTGCAGAGATCTACATATACCCAAAGCTATGACATGTTCTTACACTTCATGTCGGTTGCTAACAAGGTTTCTGTGATTGCCAAAGTTCTTCTGCAATCCTCCATTTCACTTCACTCTCCTGGGATAATTCCTGTGCCAGGGATTCTGATCGCAGCAGAGCAGAATTGCATACAGGGTGGTCAGGAATAGAGGAATATCCTCATGCTTGCACAACTTTGAGGAAGGCTTCTTTCATTTGCATAGGTTTTTGCCTTTTTCTTGGGCAGTCTTCTTGGTTTCTTCTTGGTTTCCATAGAGTTTAGGAACATGAATGTTTTATAAAACAGCTACACTGGTCTTAGACTAAAAGCTCCTTTTATCCCACTGTTGTCCTTTTCCCTGGCCATCGGCTTCTGGCTATTGCTAGAGAAAAACCATCAAGAAAACATCTCCTTTTCATGCTGTCCTTCCCTCAGTCACTTTGTTCAGGAGCTTCCTGAGCCAGATCTAGTCTGTGTATTCTGATGATTGGAACACACAGTTCTTATACAACGAAACTCTTCATATGGTTGGTTGTTCTTTTATCACGAGTTGTTTTCATCTGAAGGAAGGGATGGAGATAGAGTTTTTGGGATACTATAGGAAGTGCAATCCATCCTTATTTTTTCTTAAAAATAATATCAAGGAGCAGTTTCTACCAAAGACACTGGTGTGTATGTGAGATACCACCTCAATTTCGAACGTGCAGTCTTAAGGATTATCTTTGAGTAGCCTGTTCCAGCAAGCCCTAAGAGTTAGAGTTCAAAAGAGCTGGGGAAACATAGGGAATGTTTATTATGTTTTAGTCATAACATGGTATTTGTATTGCCTGGAATACTGCCCTTAATTTCACATTGGTTTAGATTGTGTACCCTACAGTAACACTTTCCTTCTGAAGAAATGAGTAGATACTTCTGTTTTGAGCCACAGTCCCCCAGGTGCCCTGGTCTGTGTTTACTCAGTAGTTTAATGGGCTGGGAAAATAGATGGGAATCAGGGATATAGACTGGGAAGCACCTAAATTCATTCTTTCTGAAATGTCACAGTTTTTACTCAGAGATTTGGCAAACCAGCCTGAAGATAAGTAAGGAAAAGTATTTAGTCACTTCATACATCTGTACTGATAGATTTACATCCAAACTCAAAACTCACATCTACAGCTTCAAGTATCCCAGAGGAATTGCACCCCTTTCCTTTTAAAAATCCTGTCCAGGTCACTCCTGTGATCTGCAGAGATGCCCTCAAATTAGGGCCCTGGGAAGTAAGGCTTGTACAAAATTTGTCCCACTAGGTTATCAATATAAAAACCTGAAGTATCTTCTAATATGTGATGCTGACGAGCTGATTGTTTGGATGGGGCACTTAGCAGAGAGAATTCAGGTTGGGTGTTTTCCAATTGCTGCCTTTGTTGTAGAGCAGCACAATTTTATTTGTGGTCTCTTTTTCAGTTTGGGCTTTGGGGTCACGTGTGCTCAGGTAGGTAAAGTCCAAGTTTGATTTAGAATATTAGACCCACTTGCCTGCTTTATTATACATCATCAATCATAGGGAATCCAAGAAATCCCTGAAGATGTAAAAATCAAGTCTGAATTTCTCATACTTTTAGGGCACTACTGCTTTATATCTTTTGTGTTGGTTTTCTTTGGCTTTTTTGTGGGATAGAAAATAAGAAATTATGTTCTTCTGGCAAGAAACTAACCCACAGCCATAGAATTATTTTATTAAAACATCTGAATAATGCAGTTTTTCTTTTCTTTAATCATCTAAGGCTAATGTCAGAGACATTTTGATTATCCTGTGTGCTCCCTAGGATTTTTCTATTCCAGTTTCAGTTATAAGTTTGACAGGGGTGCAACCATGTGACGAGCCATGAATCTTAAATAAGGAAAGTTTTGCTTGTGGAGTGAAGAAAGATAATTTCAGTTTATAGGAAATATACTGATAGTTGAGCAAAATTAAGGTAGTAAGGAGAAGTCCTGTTAATATGAGATGGAGCAGAGCAGGAAAAATAATTAGCATTTGACAGCCTCTTCTGCTTAGTTACATGGGTTGGTTTATGGATTTGCAGATCACAGAACAGCATTTTCAGCCTCCTTTCTGAACATTCAAATAACCTTAGCTTTAGAAATAGGATCATGAATAAAAGGAAAAACTTAGCAGTTTTGTACCTCATTTGAGTGTTCTTTCAGGCTTTTCTTGTTACTTCATTAATCTTTCTTTTTCGGGGATACAAATTGATTTAACTGCATTTTCACATGGGACAGTTTATTCCACTCCCAGCGTAAAGATGTAAGAAAAAAAGTTAAATTTTGTTGCTAATTAAACAGTCTGACACCACAGCTAGGTGTGGCCTTCCTGTTTCTTTGTGTTCCTCTTTTTTCAGGTGTTTTTTAATTTTCCCCCAGATTTGTTTGTTTGTTACTGACCTCTCCACCTGATTCAAACATGGGGCCGTGGGGTTGTTCCCAGTGTCCAACTCTTTTGCTTCATCTGTGTCAGGGCCAAGCTAGGAGATTGAGGATCTGGGATGCTCTGAAAATTCAGTAGATTTAAAGCTGATCATCGTGACTTAATCAGCTTGGTGGTGATCAGTTTTTACCTCAGCTGCAATGTTGGTCTATCCCTAGTATGTACAGCTTAGTTATTGAATCACAGAATGGGTTGGAAGGGGCATTCAAAGCTCATCTCGTTCCAACCCCCTGCTTTGGGTAGCAACTTTTTCCTCTAGACCAGGCTGCTGGAAGCTCCATCCAGCCTGGCCTTGAATGCTTGCAAGGATGGGGCATCCCCAGATCCTCGGGGTGGGCTTGTTCCAGTGCCTCACCACCCTCACAGTAAAGAATTCTTTATCAGTGTCTAATGTATCCCTGTCCTCTGTCAGTTTAAAGCCATTCCTCCTTGTCCTGTCACTACAGGCCTTGGTAAAAAGTCGATCCTCATCCTTATAAACCCCAAAAGGGGCTTAGAGAGGCACTGGCAGGCTGTAGTAGTTTTCCCTGGAGCTTTCCCTTCTCCGGGCTGACCACCAGGCTCCACGCAGCCGAGAAAAAGATGGATAACGAGGGCGCTTGGTATCTCGAGGCTGACAGAGCGGAGAGCGGGGTGGAGGAGGGATGCTCTGAAAGCGTGAGGGTACGGAAAGAACCAGGCTCTCGGTGTATGAGCCCTGCTCCGAAATCAGAGCAGCTGAACTTTCTCCTTTGTACTTGTGGCTGCCGGGCAGGGCAGGACGGGAGGACAGACTGATGCCTGCGTTCCCTGTGCAGCCCCGCTCCCGGAGCGGGCTCTGTGTGCCGCGGGGGATGCGCTCCGGGCGGGGCGGGACGGGGGCGGGTGTGGGGCGGCTCCGCACCGCCCCGCGGCTCAGCGCGCACGTCCGCCCGCCCCACGGGAAATTCCCCCTGAAAAGGGCGGCGAGCCCGGCAGCCGCCGCCGTCCCTGAGTCCCTGCGAGCTGTGCGGGCCCGGGCCGGAGCCCCGCGGCGCTGAGGCCGGAGCGGAGCTGTCAGCATGGCCGGTGAGCGGCGGGGCTGGGCGGGGGGCGCGGGCGGCGGCCCCGGGGGGCTCCGAGCACTCTCCGCCCTCCCTCGCTGATCGCNGATGGGTTGTTCGGATGAGTCGCGATGAGACTTTACAAGGTTCTTCTATTTGAAATGGATCTCTTATGTCTTAAAATTGCGGCGTTGAAGCCTTTAGGTGTTAAATACGCGCGCGGGTCTCCTGTCTGGGCTGGAGACGACAGGCTGATGCTCATCGGGATCCTGTTCACATCGGAACTTGAGTGTGAGAATGCAAATGAATGAGAAACAGCGATGGCACAAATGCAAAGCAACGCAGATAAGGGATCGTGCTTTGAGTAATTATAACAAAAAGCACAATTAAGTTTCTTGAGGCTAAATTAAACCTAGTTTGTCATCCTTTCGGGAGGAG
Source organism: Vireo altiloquus (assembly GCA_013396875.1). NCBI lineage: Eukaryota > Metazoa > Chordata > Aves > Passeriformes > Vireonidae > Vireo > Vireo altiloquus. The sequence goes on along the minus strand of VZRF01011084.1, from coordinate 999,821 downwards.
TGTCTCAGATATCTTTCTTAGGGTTAAAAAAAATCCCTAAATTTACAACTTGGCTGTACTAATTAGAATAGTATTTCTAGGGAAAGCTGCTTTTCAAAACCGGAGTATGTGTGTTCTGTTCCCACTAAGCAAGGTATGAACTTTCACTCCTGATAAATATATAGGTGTGCTAACTATCACTTAGAGAGAAAACAGCTGGGCTTGTCCTTTAAATGTTCTGATGTATTTTAGAGTGGCAACACTGTTTAGGAGTTGTCTCTTGTTTGGGAGAGAGCAGTTTCGGGGTTTTTTTTCTTCGTGTCTTTATGTATTTTCAGTGTAATTAGGAACCAGATAAGGAATTTTTCAGCGGGGGAAGTTTATAGCTTCCTGGTACTAGCTAGCTTTTGTCGTTGCTTTTTTTTTCTAGTTGCCGTTTTGTAATGTAGCAGGGTAGTAAAGAGGAAGTTCATGAGCGTTTCTTGGTCTCTGTTAGAGTTCGTGCAGTTTATGGAGCCGAAGGTAGATTATTGCTTTTTCTAATCAAGTCATGTTTGTGTTTCCAGTTGCTTTCGCTTAAACTGGAGTGTGCTGTAACAAGCCTTTCACCATCCTCTCTCTTTGCCTGAGGTGTTGCAGAATGTTATAAGCGAATAGATTCTTGCTTTTTAGAAATTACAGACTTAGGGCCACCAGGGATTTGTACGGAGCAGTGATATCAGTGTTAAAGGGCAACACTTCTCCCATCTGTGTTTCACTGAACACTCACCTCGGGCCGGAGGGTTTCGGGTGATACTTTCACATCTTCTACAAAGACCCACAGCTGCTCTGCTTCACTTGCAGATGTTGTTCACCGGGCACTGCTGGCTGTGCAAGAAAATTGGGCACAAATGACAAATTGGGCAGTTCCTCCAGAGCCTGCTTGCCTGGAGCAAAGGAACGAGACAGAACCCTTGATTTGATTGCGTGTCACTTTGCTTGTGGCATCACGTCACACTTCCTCCCTCATGGCACAGACTGTGTTAAACTTTAAGCTATCCCGGGTTTCTTGTCATGGAGAGGTCTGATGGAATTTTGTTCTGAGTTTTAGGGATTGTCCTTTTGTTCCTCTTTGTATTGCTCAAAATGTGAGATTAAAACACCTTTCAGCTGTTGAATGAGTATAAACTGACTGAACTCTTGGAGCTGTCACTGCTTTACCTCTTTTCCTTGCTGAACTCTCAAGAGCTGTCACTGCTTTTACCTCTTTTCCTTGTGTATATAATTGGGACACTTGATCTCTTATATTCTCTTTAAAAGTATTCAGTGGTGTATTCGAGGCAAGGGGGGGGAAAGCAATCTAATAACAGAAAGAATGACAGGTTGTAATATGTAGCACAACGTTTCTATTGCTAGCATGTGTATAGTCAATTAGAGTTAATTACAAAGACAAATTAAACTCTTAAGAATTTAGATGAAGGATTAGCTAGATTTTTTTCTTTTCTTCCATTTCAAATACTTTATGGAGTAGTTGTGAGCAGGCAGATAATATAAGTAACTGTGCATTTCTCTTCCAGAATTAGTGAGAGTTTGGGGTTTTGTGTATCTCACATTTGTTTGACAAACAAAGAGAGACCTGAGGAGGACAGGTCTGTAGTGATGGTGTGGGAACTAACAGACCTCTGTGTGTGTGTGTGAGAAGTAGGTAAGATTGTGAAATAGTTAAGCTTCACTTAGTGAAGTGAACAAGCACATTGCTGATTTACAGAAAGAGGGAACACCGGACACTTGGCTGCAGAGTGCTGGTAATACCTCTCGTTGACACAAACACTTCTGTGTATTTCCTCTCTACACAAAACATGATGACACTGATAAGCACAACAGAGATGATAACGTGATTCTTAAAGAGAGAGAGAGGCAGCCAAGACAAAATGAAGTTTAATGTTTAATCTCAGGAGGCTGCTGCATCACCGAGCTCTACTTTCCCACAAACACACCTGCTGCTGAGCAGCAACTTTACCTTCAGTGACATTTGTTTCGGCCACAGCCCCTTAGAGATCACTGAGCCGAGTTTTAAAACAGGTGAGAAAATAGCCCTCTCAAGCGAGTATTAATAGAACGTGAAGGGAAATTGTTGCTAAAAGTAGCAAGACTTAAAGACCTCAAGTGATTGAGCTCTTGTAGTTTTGAGTGGCAAGGCTCTGGCTAGTTTTGACAAATACGTAATGTCTGTGGGTGTACTGCACGTCTGGTTGGCAGCTATGTGAGCATGAGAATCTCCAAGTATAATGATTAGTAGGCACTTCGCTGCAATTTTGTCATTTTAACTTGTAAAACAGATTTTTTAATTAAATGTGTGGATGCGTATCTGTATTTGTGCTGATCAATGCAATAGCATAAATACATAGAAGTGTGAAAGTTAAAATAGCCATACACAGATGTGTGAGTGTGGTTTTGTGAGAAGCTCAGGCGACTTCTCTTTCTGAAACCAGCTTTACGTCACTTCTAGGCCTTTTTGTTATCAATGCCTGTCTTCCCCTTCCCTTTTGCTGGACTTGCTTGTTTTCCAGAAAGAGAAAATACGCAAAGCTCATCTAAAGGAGAGTTAGGTAAAGAGCTGGGAAGTATCCAGAAAAGGAACTTCTAAGTAACTGGACCTAGACTAGTTGCTAATGTGTATCTAATGTGACAGCTCATGGTTGGTGATCAGAAAGTCATTTTAAATCTACCTTATGGGAGGTGGCCTGTTTAGAAACTGCATTTTGATTGATTGATTGTTAGAAAGGTCTATAAAGAGTCCTGAAGCACAGTTCCCAAAGGTTTTGACCCCAAACACAGCCTAGAGTAGAAGTGCCTTGTGCTTTTGGAGAAGCACTCAGGTTTTGCAGAGGCTCCAGTTGTTGAAGACAGCCCCAGCACAGGAGCTGCTGTCACACTGTGGCGGATGCAGTTCCACCACTGGCCGTAGGTGTGTGACAGATAAATGTGCATTCAGGTCAGGCTTAGGTGACGTCTCAGATGTCGTTCTTTCCATCCTTTCTCTGCTGCTCTTGATTACTTTATCTCATAGGTTATAATATTTTCCTACTTTGGGTATGAACTGCTGCAGCACTGGAAATGTTTTGCGATCGACAGATCCCAGGCATAAAGTTCAAGCTTTGTGTTGGCAGGAGTACCTAGACCATTGTAGGTGCAGCAAAAGAGAAGCCTTTATTATGGGGTTAGGGTTGGAATCCACCTCTGCCAAAACTCACATGCTGTGGACTCTCAGGCAGCATAAATCTTGGGCAAAAGGAAGTAGGGGTTCTTTTACCCTTTCAGCACTTTCAATATATTTAATAACTGTTTTGCTCATTATGTTGAAGTCCAAGCACATTTTTTTTCAATGCTGTGCCACAGGATATTGTCTGTCCTATTTGTTTGTGATGCTCAGCCTTGCTTGAGGAGGATGCTATTATATGAAGATGACAGAGAGTTCAGTAGACATTTCCATAAGCTACGTTCTTCTGATCGTGTAGTGCTGCGATGATTCAACTTCAACAATATTTGCTTAGCCTCTGTTGTTTGTTTTTCACATGCCATCCCACTGTTGTCACTGTTTGATTGACTGTCCTGTTTGATGTTCTCAGTGAGATATATTAAATAGCTTGTTACTGTCTGGCAATAAAACATCACTTGAAAAGTACTTAGGCTCTTGCTAAGTCAATGTCTTTCTAACCCCCCCATCTAATAGTTCTGTTGTCTCTTATTCTCATCTATCACTCTGTGTTTCCTGAAAACCTCCCTTCTGACAACTGCCCAATAGCTTTCCTGAGGTTTTGTTGTCTGAGGAGATACCTCAGCCAGAAACCAGCCCCGTGGGAGATGGGCAGCTCAAAATGTAGAATTCAATACGAACAATCAGATATTTTCTGAGCTCACAGTGACAATATTCAACCCAGTAGGGTGGGGGTTTTTTCATCATTTGAATAGTTTCTGCTGCACTGTGGTAGGAACTATCAATTCTGAGCAAACATCTTCACTTTCAGAGGACCCTTAAGAAAACACAGCAGTCGATCGTACCAGTGCTTGGAGAGGACAGCCATTCTTAAAACTATGATTCATAAAAATGTTCCCTCAAAGTAATGTTTTGGGTTTTATTGTATAAAATCTTCTTTCATCAGTCACGTCTTCTATGATAGTTAAAAGGAGCTAAGTTCTAGATGAGATGGAGGGAAGGGTGGTTTTTTTGCTAATTACATCCGTGGCATTGATACCATGGATCTTTCATCCAAGAGTGTTCTCTTCCCTTGTACCCCGCCTTCAACATGTGCATGTATATAAAGAGTAGATTGTTTGAGAAGGTAGACCAAGTGAAAAGATGGTAATGTAAATCAAAAGTCTAGAAATTCTAATTCTTGCACCTTCTGCTTCTTTTTAAGCTTGACTGTGTCCTAACATTGAAAATATTTTATTTTTAAGGTGCCCCTGAGCCCTACATTGAAATATTTGAGCAACCCAGGCAAAGGGGCATGCGTTTCAGATACAAATGTGAGGGAAGATCAGCAGGCAGCATTCCAGGAGAACACAGTACTGAAAACAATAAGACCTTCCCTTCCATCCAGGTAAATACTGCTTTTATCTGGGAATTACCATTGCCCGCATTACTCTGATGCTTGTAGCTATGTGTTGGACTCTGCACAGTAAATACAATGCTTTTCATCTCATGTTCTGTGATTCTTTCCTTGGCATGCAAATGGACTTGCAGCAGAGTGGGAAAAGAGTTACTTGCTCCTGGTCACGAAAAGATTGGGTTTACAAAAAGAGGAGAAGGTGCAGAGGTGGTTTACAAAGTGCTGCTAGAGGGGACTCAGTGAAGACTAAAGGTCTGGGAGCCATTCATTAGCAGCTCTCTCTGTGTGCACGTTTGCTCTGCTTTCTTAGTTAGGTGACGTGGGTTTGGTTTTACGGTTTGGACTGCGTGAATTTTGGGAGAGCGTTGAAGGAATTTGCCTGCAAAATGTGGAAAGGCTTTGAAACATTGCTGGGCACAGCATGAAAGAAGGCTCTTTGTACGAGCGAACAATCACCCATGATGCGGTGAATGGGCTCTGCAAAAGACACCAGCGTGAGGTGTGAAGTCAGAAGGAGGTACAGAACTTATAAAAATGAGCTGAGAAAGGAGAATTGTGTCATCAGAGCATCTGCAGTGGTGATGAGTTGAGAGGTTGCACCATGGATGGATTGGGGAATCCAGAACGAAGGGATTCAGAGGAGCCCTGGCAGCTGTGATCAAAGCAGGGACAGAGATAGAGCTGGAATGGAACCACTCGGGCAGTAGCTTTCAGAGGTTGGACAAAGGAGACCCTAGACAGGTAGGGTAAGAGAAAAGAACTTATGGTCCCCTGTCTGATGTTTAAGTTGCCATTGTTTCCTTGATCTCTTTCCGTTTGGAGAAGGTCAAAGCTGAGATTAGAGGAGAAGCCTCAAATTTAAATGAGAAGTTAAGAGCACTTGCCATCTTGCAGTGCATGGCAGTGCCCAGGAAGAGAGGCTGCGTATCTATGTTTGCTGCAGTGTGTGCAAGTATGGAAAAAACAATGTGGAGTCAAAAATGGAGTCTCTGGAATCACAGCAGAAAAACAACAGATAGAGAGGTTGAGAAATGTGAAAAATATGAGATGTTTTGTGCTGAGCCATAAAAGCTCTTTCAGATAAAGAGGGTTTGAGAAAGAGTGTTGGCAGTCATGTGTTGAGCTACCGAGTGAGCCTCTATTGCATAAAGCAACTGTGGAAGCTGGTCCAGCCCTGGAGCCAGAATTACTAAGGGAAGAAGCAAAGAAGGTTTCCCTTTGACTATCACAGTGCCAGATTTGGTTAGGGAATGCAGGAAATGGAGACGGTGCCAGACTCATTTTTTCAGCACTCTGCCAATTGAACAAGGAACTGTGTGGGCTGTTGGCAAGAGCAGAGACCTACACAGACTCTCAGCCTAAGTCTGTGTCGAGGACTGAATGGGCTGAATGAAGCCTTAATTCCTCTTTTCTTGGACTGTGCTGCACATGAAGGCCAGGCAGAACCCAGAGGGGAGATGGGACATGGATAGGTGACCATGGAAGCCTGGCCAAGTTTGTTCTTTTGAAAGGTGACTGTTGATGACAGAGCTGATTTTACTGATAGCAGGTGATTTCTCGGTGAATTCCTGCCTCCCTGAAGCCTGTAGGAGGCTGTAATGCTGATTAGGTGCCAGGGGAGTCCCCTATAGAGATGGAAACGTGAATGAGGATGAGAAGAGAGGGGCCAGGAAGAGATTAAATTTCATGGTGTGGTTACGAAGATGAACATCAAGGAGGAACTGGAGAACCAAAAGCAGCTAGATCAGCTTCAAGTTCATGGGGCTGGGTGTGAAATGAGGGAGAAATAACATAATGATTGAAGAAGGTGAAGTAGTGAAGTCTCATTTTAAGGGTAAAAAGTAACAGTGGCTTGTAAAAAGCCTGAATGGAGCCAAACTGACGGTTGAAGAAGCGAACACATGATGACAGGTAGAAGAGCACAGGTCAAGTCAAAGGTTTGAGGTGTTGACTAAAAAGGATACATGATGGATCCTTGGAGTCTCAGGAGGACAAAAGGAAGGGAGAGAGAGGGAACTGTTGGTTATAGGGCAGGGGAAGTGGAGGAGGCGAGCTCACCTCTGCACAAACGTGTGCCTGAGCAAGTCTTGTATTTGCTTTCAAGTTTTTATGCGTCAAACAATTTAGGCCAAACTGTTTTTCCTCCTTTTTTTTTTTTTCCTTTTACACTCCCCCACACTGGGTGACTTCACAGTAGCCGTCAGCTCGAGGTTGCTTTTATGCACCTGAGAAAGGAGCACTGAATTAGGCTGATGACTGCTGAGAAAGCTCTGGTAGGGGAGCTTGAGAATTTAACACTCCCCAGCTTGAATGTAAAATTAAATACTCATCTTAGAATTAGTTGGGAAAAAAACCAACAACTTCAGAGGGGATTGTGTCATGCTGTATCTGTTAAGATCCTCTTTCACTACCTTAGTGTTCCGTGCACAGGTAATATCCTCATCCCTGAGGCTTTGTGAGTTTTTCCCTACAATCTTTGGAGGCAGACTTGTTCTTCAAGCAATGTTTTTGTGTGGTCACCTACATAGCTCTGGTGTTTCTCCCATAGAGTATTTCAGGATAAAATTCATTTTCTGTAACAGGTGGAGACTCATACCTAAAATACCTCACATTTTTTATAGATTCTGAACTATTTTGGAAAAGTCAAAATCAGAACTACGTTGGTAACGAAGAATGAACCCTACAAGCCACACCCTCACGATCTGGTTGGAAAAGACTGCAGAGATGGCTACTACGAAGCTGAGTTTGGGCCAGAACGGCGAGTCCTGTCGTGAGTAATGGTGTTGCTTGGCATTTGATTAATTATGCGAGTGATTTGCTAATCTCGTGTTTTAAAACTCACACTGATGATTAAAAGAGCAATTTGAATGCTGTCTTTGCTGTAGCTTACTAATCCATTTCAGAGAACTTCCCTTTGGAGTATTTCCTTCTATTTTTCAATACTACACTTGTGCTTTTTCTTTCCTGTCACCCTTTTCTTTCTTTTATTCATTTTTCCAATGTCTGTCTTCTTTTCCTTTCTCGCACTTTTTTTAGTCTCGTTCATTAATACATCTTACACTTGAGCATGACTCTTTGGTACATGTGAAAATGATGAGTGATAGAATGGGTAACAGCTACTTCGTGGTGATGAGGGATGTTCACATCTTCCATGGAAATTGTATTTGGACTTTCTGGAGAAAGTTTGTAGTGGCTGAGTATCATGTAATGTAGAAGACAGTGGTTGTGACACATCTAGAAATGTGTTAGTAGCTGTCACTGTTGTTGCTTGGGTTGGGTTTTTTTGAGAATTGACAGTATTTTTGACAATACAGATTCTGCTCAGGCCCAGCTCTGAAGAGTAAGTGTGCCAGGGAAGGATCTGCTTGTGGATGCAGTGAGGAAAACTTGGGAAGTGCACAAGACATTTCTCAGTGTTATTAAGAATGTCTCAAATACAGTTGTATTTGGTGGCGTTTCTGCTAAGTTTACCAAGTCTTGTATAATAAAATGGAAGCAGAATAAGCTGCAGCAAACGTGGAGTGATTATTGCTGGAGAGGGGAATTTAGAACTGGCAAGCTGTTTGTGGTTCAGAGTTTGCAATGTAGGAAATATGAAAGTAGGCTATTGCTCTGGGGTAAGCATAACTGAGCTGTGAAGAAAATCAGGTAAATATTTCAGTGTATAAGTAGCTCTTGCACACAGCTCTCAGGCCAATGGGATTCTGTTGGTGTGAGTGAAATCACTCCATGTTTACATGGGTTTAGTCAGTAGGACGCTATTAAAGGAGAGAGCTGAAGACACATCTGTTTTGAAGGTGATGATTGCCTGATGGTGAAATAAACAGTGGAGATGCTTCTTCAGCATCCAGCCCAGGCTCAAGGGATCATGAATGTGCAGCAGTGTGTTCCGGTGGCATGGGGCATGCTGACTTGAAAACATCTTAAACTGTTACAGGACCTTGCACCTTCCTCTGACCATCCATTCACCAGCTTCCCCTTTGCCTTCTCAGACCAAGCTTCCTCAGCCAAGGTCAAAGGAAGTCTACTGTTCTGGCCCATCCCACTTCCTCCCCTCAGCCCTGTGCCTGCTGATCCAAAGCAGAAAAGCCCAATTGCTTAACACCTTTTCCCATCACTGAGTGCAGGAAGACTGATGATTCTTTCTCCTCTTAGCATTTTGTTGCACAAGGTTCAGTGTGTAGGCACGAGGCGAGCCTGTTAGAGAGGCCATTACAGGATATCATGCCAAGAAACACTGGGGTGCTCTGCAAATACTTATTTGCAGATAGTGATTTCATCTCCATTATATGTTTGCATCGAATCATGTCCTTTGGCGTAATGTTCCACACCTCAGTTTCAGTTCAGGCACTGGTGCTTGTTTGCTCCATCCATGAATTCTCAATATTTTTAGGATATGAGCCTCTCAGTTTCTTACAGAATAGTAAGTGGGCTGCTTTCATTTTATTGATAATGTGAAACAGTGAGCTTTGTGTTTGACACTGGAGATCCTGATGGGAGGAGGCTCGACACGTTCCCTTTGAAATGTTTCCAGCATCGGTACACTCATTTTTTTTAACAAATCATTGGTTGCTTTAAGATGAAAGAACAGTGTGATCCATAATTGGATCTGGATGTTTAAAGTCATTTTCCTTTTTGTGGCTGGTGACTCAATCTTCACATTCTTCTCTTCGAGTCCGTGTTGGAGAAAAGCCTCATCCAGTACTAGTGAGCAGGAGATGTCCTCTGTCAATAGTGTTTCTGGCTCTTTGCTCTTGCTGGGCATCCCAAACTGAGCAAAAATCCATTTTCTTTTTTTTTTTCTCAATAGAAGTGGAATTATTAATCACAGATTGGGGCTGCTCTGAGTAATTACTCTGCTTTCTGCTGTTCAAAGTTCCGCATGTTTTAAAGTTCCCAAGCATTTTGTTCTGCCTGTGGTATAATGATCTTTGTACTGCTGCCCAGACTTGATCAGAGCCCTCCCTGGCCGAGACATCAAGGCAAGAGTATGAAAGTCAGAGCTTGTGGGGCTGCCTGTGTACTCAGATTTTTATTTCCTAGTTTCCTCTCTCTACAAGGATGATATCATAGTTTTTTCAGATGTTTTTCATTTTTTTCTCTCTCTCTTCCTACTTCTCCCTCTCTCTTCTCGTTATCTCACTTGCTTCCTGTCAGTGTGCATCAATGTGAAACCCCACAGCCCTGCTGGGGCTCTCGGCAGTTCCTCCTCTGACCCAGCCCCTGCCTAGCCATGGTTAAACACACACTTTCACTGTGACAGCACAGCTTTAGAAAACATTGGTAATCTGAGAATTTTGGGGTGTTGAAAAGCCTCCTGTCCACAAGAGGCTTTTTTTGGGGATATAATATGGAGCTGGGCCTGTTTGTGGACTTTGAAGTGTGCTTCACACAATCTGTGGGTATTCTGGTGGGGGAAAACACTCTGTGCTGTGATCAAGCCCTAAAGAAAGTACTTCCTCTAGGAGGAGGTGGAAATGGGATTGCTCATCAAGGTACAGTCCCAATCTGAATATCAGCAGCCACATAGGAAGCCAAAGTGCTTTAGTGAATTATGAGATGCTGCTGTGTTTTATTTTCCCCTTGGTGATGTCATGTTCAGTTTGCAAAGGAAGCCTGTGCCTTCCTCTAGTGAACAGAGGTTCTGGAAGTGGAGCCTGATGGCAGAGGGTTTGGGAAGCTCTGAACACAGCGTGTGAGGCACAGACAAGGGAGTTTAGAGAAATTAAACTCAACATCATGCTAGGGTAGTCTTGTTCAGAAGTGTAGAACCGCTCTTGACAGGAACGAGGAGTATCTTTAGGTGCAATAAGGTACTCTTTTGGTAAAGCAAAGAAGGTCTGTGGAGTTTCAAAGGAAGGGAAATGCCTGGTTCTTCTGGAGAAAGATGCCTGCTGTCACAACCCATCTTCAGAGCTTATTGTAACATCATGAAACACAAATTATTTCTTCTTTTTTTTTTTTTTTTTTTAACTTCCTTCTTTACATCCACTCAGCTTTGATGATGTCATGGTTTTTCCATGTGGGAAAGAGTCACCCTGCCTGGGACTCCCCCCACCTCCTGCATTGGGCTGACCTGCACTCTCTTATGCAAATCAGGAGGAGCTGCAGCTCTTCAGAACTTTTCCATAACTATGTGAGATTTTAAAACCTGTTTTGACCTGTTAAAAAAAAAAGCCTTTAAAATAGTATTTAAGATTTATGTTCCCTGATAAAAGCAGGAGAGCAAATCCTTTAACTAATGCAAATTACCAGGTTTATTGATTACAAAAATGATTGTCACTATAAGTCACCCAGGACTGAGTATCTAACTTTTTAATCACTGTAGGTTTACTGCAGAGTAATAACTTTTAATACAGAAATATATGTTCTTAATAATATAAATTATTTAGGATTTTATTTTAGTTTTTTTTTGCTTCAGTGTCTGCCCTTACTCTAGGAAAAACAGCATCTCTGCTCTTCAGGTCTTGTACACCCTTCTCAAAAGAAGCTTTTTTTTAAAATTTCTTACAGTGGATGTTATCACACTAATTAACATGTATATTTTATTTAATAGTCTACATTGAAGATGTTATTAGTTGCTGAAATCTTGCCACATATGCTTCAGCTTTCAGAACTTGGGCATTCAGTGTGTGAAGAAGAAAGACCTGAAGGAATCCATTTCTTTACGAATCTCGAAGAAAATTAACCCTTTCAATGGTGAGTGGAAATCAGCTGGTTCTCTTGGCAGGGTGATGGGGTTTTGTTTGTCCTGTCCTGCCTTTGCTTTTGTGTTGGACCTTTGTTTTTTTACAAGAAAAAAAATCTCTTTCTGAGAAACAGTCTTCCCCTTCTGTGTCCCTCCCAGTCTTTCTTCCCAGTCATCACATGATGGTTCTGTTTGGATAGCTGCCCTCTTTTTTATATTGAGATTTTTTTAATTCCCAGCAGCAGTCTGAGTTGCTGCTTGGACAGAATGAATGGGATAGCAGCAGAAACCTTTCCTGGAAACTTCTCCAAGTGTCCTGGGAGTTGGGTTCCCCAGTTTTGGCAGCGATGAGAGTAAAAGACTGAATTGGCTTAAGTTGTTGCAGAGTTATGCTAATACAAATCTCACTTGCCACTTTCTTCTCTTGCTGTGTTTTTTGTGACCAGATCAGGGGGCCGATAGACCCCTGGGACCTGCCCCTCACTTGATTTCACAGCATGGGAGCTCAGATACCCACAGCAGGATTGCAATGTCAAGGCTGGCTTGGACAGGGCTTGGAGCAGCCCAGTCTGGTGGGAACTGTCCCTGCCCGTGGCAGGGAACAAGATGATCTTTAAAATCCCTTCCACCCCAAACCATCCTGAGTCGCTGTGGTTGGTCTCAGCGAGTCAGAAGCAGCACCCACTGCGGCAGAGCCACACCTGTGAGGGGTTGCCCACAGGGTTTTGTTTGATGTGACAACAGATCTGGGGGCTGCTCTCAGAAGGAGTCATCCCTCTTCCCTCCATCCCTGTTCACACACTCCCACCACTTTCCTCACGCTGCACACAGGGCCCGCGCGGCCATGCGGTGAACGAAAGCAGCGAGTTGCTCCAATGGAAAACCAACTTGAAACCAAAAAAAGACAAAAAGAGGAGAGTGGTTTCCCTTCAGATCAACTTGCTAAACCAACTCCTCTCACAGCAGTTGAGCTGCCAAGTTCACTGCACACGGGGGGTGGAGAACACACTGCAAAGGTTTGGGCCAACTAGAGTCGGACCAACGCGTGCAGAATGCAGGCACGACTGGGGGAATTAGGTAAAAAGCATAAATATCCCCAAATTATTAGCTAAGCAGTGGCAACGGAGTCGTGTATTTCCCTAAGTGCGGCAGGAGCTTGGAGATTCTCCAAACACTTGGGTGGGTTTTTTAATAGCCGCAGAATTCTTGCTATATTCAGGTAAGATCCTTTATAGAGAGTTGAGAGATGGATTGTTGACTGGCTTTAAAATACATGTCCCTGAATTGGGACAAAGGAAGGATGTTGAATTTATCGCAGAATAAGAAGTGTCTTAGATATTTTTCTCAATTTTAGAACAGCTGTTTGGAGTCAGGTTGATGGCCCTGATGACCCATCTGAACAATTACCCTTGTTATGATAACATATGCACACCATATTTTGACAAGAGTTTAGTTGATCAGCACAATTTAAAGAGTTTAAGGGTTTGAATTATTTTGCCTTGTCTCAGCCAGCTCTACCTTGATTTCACACAATGAAAGGGGAACTTTTCTGTAGAAGGAAGTAGATTTTTACAGCTGTTGGCACTTAACTCCACATTCACTAATAAATTTTGGGCGATTCCAGAAGGTTGCGCCTGGTAGCATCCAGGCAGATCTGGGCTGCTTCCCGCCAGTGCAGCAGTGGAGGAGGCCACATTCCTGCCCTGGCAGCAGGGGAGAGCCTGCCTGGGTGACACACAGGGCAGCACCCTGCTCTGGGCAGGGGCTGTGCCGACAAGGGGCCGCTGGCAATCCCCGCCTGCGTCATTGCCCTGCGGCGCTTGTTAACGTGTCAGCACAAAGCAGAGCCACTTGAGAACGCCCTCCAGGGCAGTCCCACGCTGAGCAGAGCCTAGAAAGACCTGGGACCAAGGTCTAATAAAACAGGATTAGTGACAGGAATATTTTTATATGTTTATTTAGTTGATCGGAACAAGGTTTTGTGAGCAGCAGTCACTGCAGTGTTTGCTGCTTGATAAGGCTGGAAGTTTTATGTATGGATTTAGTTTGTTTTTTAAGGTCAGAAGAGTACTGGTACATTTTCCTTCAGGATTGTGCAGACTGTGCTGAATCCATCCTGCACTGTGCTTTACCTCTGTGTCTTCAGAAGGACATCTGACTTCCCTGTTCAGAGACATTCCGGAGCTGTGCATCCTTTAAGCAGGTCGCAAGTTGGTGTTACTCATTTCTTGTATGACATCATCAAAGAAACTTCTTGGAAAATGAGCCTTCAGGGTGCTTGTGTGTTGGCTGGCTTTTCTTTCTCTTTCCCACTTGCTTCTGGAACAAACATTCCCTGTCCTGAGCCTCCTTTTGGGGCAGAGGGGTTCAGTATTGACCCCAAACAATTGATGCCTACCTCGGAATCCCTGGGTTATTGGAATTTGTTTGCAGATCACTGCCTTGTGCCCAGCCAGAGATGTCTGCATCAGAGTCTCTCTGCAAGTGTACCTGTGTAAGGCTGTCTCCCTGTGAATTCCCAGTATTGTCTGGGAGCATTTATCCCTTGTGAAGTTCTGCTCAGGCTGTAGGAGCTGAGTGCATTCACTAGGATGACTTGCAATCAGGTCGTTCCTCATGTTAGCCTTGTTTGAGAGAGAGGGAATTGCTGTTTCCACACCGTGTTCGTGATCCATTGTGTTCCCAAAGCACATCCCAGGTATTCTTGTCCTCTAACAATCTCAACAATTCTATAAAATCCCTTTTGTCTCTCATCCCTGAGCACTCCAGGGAGACAAGGCACGGTGTCAGCCCAGCATGTAACTAGGACTTCTTGGCATGGTGGTGATGATGATGATGATATAAATAGCACAGGATCGAAAGAGCAGAGTTACTCCTCCTGTGGAGCTGGTCCATGTCTGCTTTCTATGGTGTTTGTTTTCTTTTAGTAGCTCTTGAGTTGTGCCATATCCTTGTCTTCCCATGCGCTGTCTGATGTAGAGCCAACTCAAATTAAAAGAAGAGCCAGTTTTCAGTTAAGAGCTTTTGTGAGTGGGTGTGACCTGACATAGAGACAACAAGTGAGTTAATAACAACTCCAGTTAATTATCAATGAGGAAAAGCCCTAAGTGTTTTCTTTAAATTAGGGAAAAACTGTACTCAGTGCAGTGTTACAGAGGGCTGACCTTTTTCCAGCCAAATCCATGACGGCATGAAAACCCTGGACTCATCTTGGGGTGAGAAACCGAGAGAATCGCCAAATTCCAGGCAGTTTTTATCAGAGGGAATGAACCGGTTGCCCTTGGAGTTTGCCACAGGCTTAAGCTTCCTGCTCCTTTGCAAGTGCTTTTGCTTGCGAGCGAGCAGTTCATTTTTAGGCTCTGCCCTGCAGCCCACACCTGAACACGTCTGCGTGTGCCTCCGCAGTGTTTCCTCTGCCATTTCCCCTTTCCGCCCGCCGGAGCTGACCCCGCGGCGGCTCCGCGCTCGTCACCGGCTCCCCGTGACGCCCCCGCCGCGCTCGCTTCCTGCCCACGCGCGCTCCCCTCCCCGCGGCTCCCTCCGGCCCCGCGTCCACCAGAACCCTCCTCTCCTCCGACACCGCTCCCCCGGCATCCCCGGGATCCCCCCTCCACCTGCGCCGGCTCTCCAGCGAGGTTTACAGAGCCGTGGATTACACGAGTGGCAAAAATCCTCGGGTTGGGAATGGGAACAAGATGATCTTTAAAATACACAGGAGATCACACTGTCTTGTGATCTCCTCGGATATCACAAGAAACTTTCTTCTTTTCTCGTATTGAAACAAATGTGCAACCCCTCAGTTAAATCCTGAAGTATAAAATCTTGGTAGTGAGAGTCATCGACTTTTGAAGAGGCACGGAGCAAAGCCACTCGAGGGAAGCTGTGTGTCCTGATCGTGGCATGACTTTAGCACTTAGCTTTGGAAAGCCCTTTGTTCTTCTGTTCTCATGCAAATGCTCCTTGCTGCTTATGCCAAAATATGTATGTTAAGCTAAAGGACAACCCCCTTTCAAATTGTTTAAAAAGGAAAATTACCAAGTAGCGAGACAAAAATGCTGACATCTTTATTTTTATAATGATATAAACAGGAACTGCTAAAGAAAGGTATTAGAATGTACAGAGGCTGATGGATACACTCATTTCAATCTGTTCCAACTTTACCTTTTTCACATTGAACTTAAAACAGGAAAAGAAGCCAGAGAAACACTGGGAAACACTTTTGTCTGGGCAAAACAAGGACTGAGTTTTGAAAGTTTTAATTTGTAAGAATTTCCAGTTCTTCCCTTGGCCGTGCTGTTCACCTTCCCCGCATTTCTTTCTTCTGTAAACTAGGGAAATGCATCCATAGAAGTTTGGGCATTTGCTGACTGTAGATTGACATGTGAATTTCAGTTGTTTGCATTCATCAACTTCCTGAGTTTTTCCTTTTTAAAAAATGGATGTTGCCAATGCATGTTCTGTTTCAAGGTACATGTAGAAGTTTATTTTTTTTCTACAGAATTGATTGAAAATTACCTTTTTGTGGATCTCAGTGGAATAAAGCAGGTGTGGGTGTATCAGAAGAAACAAAGTGCTTCCACAGTCCTTCCCTCCCCTTGTTCCCAGCTTCACCAGGACTCTTCATCAGGGACTGTAGTGATAGGACAAGGAGTAATGAGTTCAAACATAAAAGGGGAAATTTAGGTTAGATATAAAGAGGAAATTCTTCCCTGTGAGGGTGGGGAGGGCCTGGCACAGGGTGCCCAGAGAAGCTGTGGCTGCCCCATCCCAGGTTGGATGGGACTTGGAGCAACCTGGGACAGTGACAGTGGAAGGTGTCCCTGCCCATGGCAGGGGGGTTGGATCTGGATGATCTTTAAGGTCATTTCCAGCCCAGACCATTCCATGATCCTACCTCTCTGGGAGTGCTGCGAGAAGGCTACACCAGCACAGTTGTGGCTTCAGCATGGACATAGGCTGGGGGGGATAAGCTGGGTCTGAAATGGACCTCCTGGGCACCAAGAGGGACCTGTGGCTTGCACCCCATTTCCCTGCCTGATAGAACTTGGTGTAAATCAGCACCAGCTCTGGAAGAGGCTCTGCTTCCACGGATTCCCTTGCGCCAGGGCTACCTGTCGTGGGAACCAGCTGGCTGAAAACAAGCCTTTTCCTCCTCCCTTCTGGCAAGATAGTTCTGAGCCAGACCAGTTCCTTGATCCGATTCACCACATGAGAGCTCAGCCAGCCTGAGCAGTGCAGGAAAGGTTGGGCAGAGCCACCTTTTGCAGCAAAAGCTCTGGCAAGGACCGAGTTAGACTGCCCAGTCGGTATCAGGGCCAAGGGGGGTATCTTTGTACTCCAGGAGCAAAACCCTGGAGGCAAACCACCTCTGTGTCATCCCTTAAATGAAACTGAGCTCCCAGCATATCCCTAAATTAAAAACCCTCATCTGCGTAAGAGAGAAACAACTCATGATGATTATTAATGATGTGTGTTCCCCACACATGTGGGGAGTGATGTGTGATGATTATTAATGATGTGTGATCTCTGGGCTGTTTTAGTTTGTGGGAGGTCATTCTCTTTGACATCTCATGTGGCTCATGTGCCCCTGCAGCCCCTCACCGAGAGGGGAAGGTCACAGGATGTCCCTTTGCAGGGTGAGCTGTGCTCTCCACAGAGCCCTCTCTGTGTCACACCACATCATTTGCCCTGGAAGTTTCCATACAGGTTAAGTTGAGATGCTCAAGTGCCTCCAGCTCTGCCCACTCCAGAAGGCTGACATCATTAGCTGGGTGATGGGCTCTGTGTGAGGGATCTGCTGATTGATCAGGTGTCACATTATCAGTCAAAAAACCAAACCCTTGATCATTTCTCTTCGGTGTTCAGAATAAACTTTTACTTTCCCCCCTTTCACTCACCTTATGAGTGAACATCAGGACCCTTAATCCCCATTTATTTACTCAGATAAATGGCATTTTGTTGGCCTCGCTGGATGTTGAAAGCTGTTGAAATACTAAAAAAAAGCAATAAAACTACACTTACAAATTAATAAACAGGACGCCTGATATTATCAGCATCTTTAATTTTGTGTCTGAACTTGGGCTTGCACGTTGTCGTGCTGAACCCAGAAAGTCTCCAATTCTGTGTTACAGAAGCAAATCCAGCAGGTTCTCAGTTGAGTTCAGTGGAATCCCTGGAGGGATCTCTGGATTTGAGAGACAAAATCTTGGAGACAGGGACAACCCAAACCTAATGCCTGTGGGCTGCCTGGATTAGCCAGCTCAGGCTGGAAGGAGTTAGCAGTTTAGCTCATGTAGGGTGTTTTGCCCACAGTGGGATTGTATCAGTCTCTTCCCATGTTAGCAGGCAATGGATGAGGGATTTATTTCCAAGACAATTATTTATTGAAGCTGGGGAACAAGCATGTTGTTCAGAGGAGTTGTAAACAGATTTATAATGAAATTATTTACTAGTAATTGTAACCCCTTTCCAGATGAACAGCAAATCCTCCCCAGGTTTGACTGTAACACTAGGTACTCATTTTGAAACCCTATTGCCAGAATCTTGGTGAGTGGGGTTGGATTTCTTTTACCACAGTGCTGCTGGTATTTTTACAGATTTTTTTGACATCCTATTCCATTTTTACATTAGAATTTTAATTATTTTTAAGATGTTATTTTAATTTCTTTGTGTTAATTCTGGGAGTTACTTCTGAAGGCTCCTTGTAAAGCTTACAAATATTCCTTCATGTGTTCCCATGTGCAGAGATAACTACAGTTAAAGGATTTCTGCCAGGTTAAGGCTATTTTTTCTAATTAGCTTGGGCCATCCCAGGAACATACCCAGGCTTTTGGTTGGGTTCCAGCTCTTTTGGCTGCATTCAGGTGAAGACACTAAGGTGTGGTACCACCCAGCAAGCAGCAGTCAGAAGAGGAAGTTGAACTCTTGCCAAAACCAAGTTGAACTTCTTCCCTTTTTGTTTTTTTTTGGTTCATGTGTTGTGTTGGAGCCTTTTTTTACCACACCTGCCCCCAAGGTGCCACCACGTCGGGCGACGTTTGCACCTCGCGTGTGCCATGCCCCTGCTTTGAGTCGAGTTGCTCGTGTGGAGCTCGCAGGGCTCGATGGAGTGGCTGCTCCTCCTCTCCAGTACATGGTGTTCCCAAAATCTTCGACAGCGTTTCCTAACTTCAATAACTTCAGGTTTGTCAGGTTTAACCCCGTCTGTTGTCCTCCTGCACAGAAGTTGGTGGAATAACACGGAATGACACGACCATCCTCCGTCCAGCCGTGCTCCAGGCATTACTCAGGGTGTTTGTCTGCCTCGGCTTTGTTTGCTTTTAATATTCCCAAGGTGTAAGCCAGCATCCATTCCAAGTTGGTGGCTGCTCTCAAATTGACTTCAGAGGGAGCAGAATTAGATGTTTGTAAAAAATAACAGCATTTTATTTTGTTTGGATGATTGTCTTTTATGTTTTGAAATCGGTGAAAGCCATGAGCTTCTTCATATGCCCATGGAATCTGGTCTCTCTTTTTTTTGAAGCATGTCGTCACAAGATGGAGTTGCAGCTGTCTTGTTCTCCTTTTTTTGCTCTGTTATGTTCTTCTTGTCTGATTAAAAATAGCCCAAGAGGAATCATTCTTGACTGAACACTTCCTCTTTCAAACTACAGACTTTTAAAAATTCTATTTAATCGTTTATAAAAGCATGCAAAGCAGGAGCAGTGGGTTTTGCTGCAATGGAATGAGCTGCACACAGTGATTCTGTCCTCTGCCATTCTTGGCACACCACTCCCGTGTCAGGTGTTAAACAGATTTATTGGGAATTTGCGCAAGTTTGTAGCATGGGAAATGATGTCATTTAAACATTAGCATTGCTAATTTTCTCCATATCTACAGTATTTTTGCTTTTATAGAGTGCTCTTAGGCTTTAGTCTGCTGTTACTTTTGTCTGAGGAAGAGACACATTTCCCTGTGGAAAACACAGAGCAGCACTGAGGCTCCTTTAGCGTGAGAGAGAGACTTGGTTGCACAACCACAAAGTCCTCACTTTTGTTTCAGGGTCAAAAGGCAGATCCAGATTCTGTGCTCAGCTTCCATCTCCAGACAGCTTACTCAGGCAAAGGTGCTCAATCTCTGTGCTCAGTTTAATTGTGAAGAGGTTTGAGGTTTGCCCACCCCTTGGGTCTCTGGAAGGATCCACATGGTCCCCAATGGCTAAGACAGCACAGGAGCCCTGAGGTCAGGATGTCCTTGGGAGATGGCCCCAATGTCAGGACATGGATTAGAGTTGCTCTCCTGATAGCTCTGCTGCAAGGTGCACTTTGGAAAATGCACTTTCCTTTCTGTGCTCTCTGAATGAGGCTGTATCAAGAGCTGGGCTGTGGAGTTGGCCAGATCCAAGTCAGGCTGAGGAGCTGTTTGTTCCAAACCTGTTTGCTCAAGATCCTGTTTCAGGTTAGCAGGTCAACGACTGAAGTGCATTAAAGCATAAAACTTGGTGTATCTGGTGACACAACCAGCACCAACCTGCAGAGTGCCCTGGGCCTCACCACGTCTGAAGCTCACACAGTTGTTGCTCAGTTTTGTACTCGCTGCTGAATTTGTCTAGAGATATTGCAGATCACAGGCTTGTAAAGGGGATTGGTGGTTTGTTTTCCCTTTTTAGTAGAGACCAGGAGAAACTGATATTCAGAGCACCAGAAGAGCTCAAAATGCCAGTGGAAAGTATTCTGAGCTCATCTCGCTCATTATTTCACACTATCAAAAGGTAAAAGGAAGAAGTCACTCAAGTGGGCATTGTGGAATCCCACTCGTGGCAGGGTGGAGACCCAAGCCAGTGATAAATGCTAAAGGTCAGAGCAGGCAATCTAATCAGTACAGTGTGGTCCCCAGACTTCTTATCACAGCCACGTTTAATGTTCTGTTCTTGCAAGAGGCCTTTGAAAGGGAGAGGAGGGAGTGAATGGAGAGTTGGTGATCTGGTGACTTGGCACATGCTGGCTTTGGGTAGTTGTGAGGAGAGTGAAACTGCTGAACTGCTGCTTGGAGGGATTTGGGGAAACAGAAACACTCACAGTGATTTTAATTATCAGCACTTCTACTGAAGTGAAACTCAGTTTCTCATTTTTGCTAGCACTGAGTGTCAACATAATGGTTTAGTGTCAGACCTTAAAGGAAAGTGTTGAATTCAGAGGGGGCTGCTCTTCCCGGAATTGTCCATTAAGGTGGGAATATGTGAAACATTCAGTAATGATATCCCAGGTCTTGTGTCTTGTAATTAAAATAAGGAGTGAACAAAACAGAAGTGCTGAGTTTGGGTTATGCATTGCTGGGTTTTACACTGGGAGGAATATGCAAGGAAATGGATCCTTTCCAACAAGGGTTTCCTTCTTGTGTTACCAGTCTGTATCCTAATGACTCCACTAATCCCTGCTCTGAAAGATAAAGCAGTGACACTGGTGGTGAGGGGGTGGGCAGGTGGTTTCTGTTGTTTCAGCTTCATTCTTGCCCTAGGAATTGCCTTCTGACTCTTTTACCATCTCAGTTCCTACAGGAAAATAATGGTGTCAAAGTGTAGCCAAAGTCTCTCACTGCTGCAGAAATGCTTTAATGAGATCCTAGGATCCCTTTGTACCAAAATATTTCTCTTGGACAACAACATTAATTTTGTAAATTTTATCATGCACAAAGAAGAATAAAAAGTGACTTTTAAACTACAGATAGATGAAACTGTTGTGGCAGGCAAGGTGAGGAAACCAGACACAAGAAACAGCTGGAGAACTTGGACAATTGAGCCCTGTTGAGTGCAGGGAAAGCATTATAAAAGCTTCAGTATCATTTGTTGTGAACAAGGGATTAATTCATGCACGTGTGCCTGGGCAACACCATCTCTTCTAGAGAGATTCATCCCCACTTGGGTAAAGAATTCCTGCTGGTTCCATGACTGATCCTCAGTGTTGTCTCTCCTGCAGTGCCCGAGGAGCAGCTGCACAACATCGATGAGTATGACCTCAACGTTGTCCGACTCTGCTTCCAAGCTTTCCTTCCTGACGAGCACGGCAACTACACGATAACCCTTCCTCCTTTGATCTCCAACCCCATCTATGACAACAGTGAGTACCAGCTCAGCCAAATGTGGGTTTTCTTCCTTCTCCTTTTTTATTTAGCTTGGGATGAGAAATGCCAGGTGTCTGAGGTCTGTGCCACTTCTGGGTCACTTCTGCATGACTGACGCACGGCAGCTCACTCAGTGAGCCTACATCCAGACATGATCCCAGGGTGAAATGTTGGCCAGCCAGAGTAAGGATTGTCCATGGCATTCATGGGCTCACACACGTGTTTTTCCAGCTCTTATTCACACACAGCAGCAGTGATTGCAAGGAAAAGCCCATTCCTGATGTGCCAAGTGATTAAAGTGCTAGTAGTGAGATGGATGGCTACCTCGAGGTGGATCTGTTTTCCAGAGGAGTTCTCTGGAGCCTGTTTGTGCCCTTGAGGAGTCATGCAAACCTTGTGAGGGCTCTGGAATGGGACTTGCAAGAGAGATTTATCCCAGTGAGAAACTGTGTTAAGGCCGTTTGTGTCCTGGTTTGTGGCTGTTTCACTGTATAGGTGGGTAATGGGGACTCCTTGATCATGCTCCAGGAGGGTGCAGAAGTACATGAAACCCCTCTGGGTTTCTGGCACTGTTTCCCACATTCCACAAAACTGGATATCTCTGAGGATTTTAGCCCTCAGTGTGTGCTGGACTCCACTCCGGGAGCAGAGTAGCAAAAGAACTCTTAATCCTAGAAAACTTTCCTGCTGTGTTTTTCATTTCTGTGGCATGAGTGTTTCCATGCTATATATTTGAGCTCCTTATTTTAGCAGAAACTACTGGATAAAATGAGATCTGCATTTCCTAAAGCTGTTAGAATTGTGTTGATGTGGGCACAACCATTGTGAAAATGTTGAATATGAGCTCAGATGGCACTGATATATTTAGAGTCTCCTCTAGAATGATCTAGAAGCTGGAACTGCGGGCGTTGTGTTCCTGAGAACCCTTGCAATGAAATAATCAGGGCTGAGATAAAAACTGATGTACCAGATTCGCAGCTCTGCCTCAGATGCCATTTAGAAATGTGCCAAATCATGATTACTTGTCCCGTGGACTGACGTCAGTCCCAGCAGAGCCGCGAGAGGCCATGGCTGAGCGCCATGGGGGAAGCAGAGGCGGGTGCCGGGGGTGTCTGTGGGCAGCACTGGAGGCACCCAAAACCCTCCCTGTAACGTAGCAGCCGTGTAAATAAACCCGTGCAGAGCTGTGACCACAAAGTGTAAAAAACTAGCCTCGCTCAGTTTCAGATCCAAGTTGATTTAAGAGATGTCAGCCTGGTTAGAGCTGCTCTGTCGTACGGCTGGGTTGTACCCTCAGCTGACAGGGACTGCAGGCTGGGCAGCCCGGGGCTCTGAGCCTTCATGGATCCACTTGGATTAGGAGCAGAGATGCTCCGAAAATCAGCTTGGACACTTGAAATCAAGTGTTTTCTTCACTTTCTCATCCTTCATAGTTTCCCCTTGCTTTGGATAGTGAGACATAGAAGAATCATATTGACTTCATCATCAGTAGAGGCTGGAAGTGTCTCAAATTCAGCACCTTCTGTTTCCAAATGCTTCTAAAGTTAACTGGTTTGGAACAGAAATGTCCCAAGTCGCATATCAAAAACTCTTGGGAAGAGTCAGATGAAGCAGCTCACCATTTCTGAGAAGTGGGCTTGGGTAGAACATGTTGTCCTGCCCTTGTTGAAAGCAACGTGATTTTCGGTGAGGAGCTCATTTCTCTGGGGATTTGTCACCAGGGATGTGGTGCAGGGGAGCGAGGAACAGGAACTGGGCAGGAGTTGAGGTGGCAGGAGGTGAGGAACATCTCCCTGTGAGGCAGGTGCTGGGCTCAGTGCTCCTGCTGACAGCACTGCAGTGCATCCACATCTGTTGGCATTTTTTCTGTTGATTCCCTTCTGAATTCCTTGTCTAAGGACAAAACCACAAACTCCAGTGAAGGAGACCATCCCAAAAATCTGTTACAAGGACCAAAAGGGAACTGCAAGAGAGCTGGAGAGGGGCTTTGCACAAGGGAATGCAGTGACAGGACAGGGGGTCATGGCTTCAAACTGACAGAGGGAAGGGTTAGATTGGATATTTGGAAGAAATTCTTCCCTGTGGGGGTGGTGAGGCCCTGGCACAGGTTACCCAGAGAAGCTGTGGCTGCCCCATCCCTGGAAGTGTCCAAGGCCAGGTTAGATGGGGCTTGGAGCAACCTGGGACAGCAGAAGGTGTCCCTGCCCACAGCAGGGGGTTGGAACTGGATGATCTTTAAGTTCCCTTCCAAGCCAAACCACTCTGTGATTCTCTGCTGCTGAGTGCCATTCAAGCACACAGAAGTGAAACAATGGTAAAATGAGGCTTTTCCTCACAATTCTTAATTTACCTTTCCTGCGAAGAGCACACCATGACGCTGTCAATCACATGGCCCTGTGCTGTTTCTGGGTTTGTTTGGTTTCCCCTCCCTTGAAGGTTTCTGATTCATTCAGCAAATGAAGTGGTGTGTGTCATGTAGTGCATGAGGCTGTAGCTCCCACTTACAATAATGACAATAATAACCGCAGACAGTAACTATGTAATTGGGGTCTGGTGAGAGGTTACCTGGAACTCTGCTCTAGGTGTAGTCTGTGTTGTGCTGTACCTGTACTTGGGCAGGAATTGATTCAAACTGAGAGTTTCCAGCAGGTTTGTTTGGGTTTGGTTTTTTTTTTTTGGGTGGGGGGTGACACCATGAGCTTTGAGTTTGAATTTCTTCTCTGTTTCTGGAACAGGGAGCCTGTGGTGGTGGAGCCTCATGGAGGATTGGTTTTATGGTGTCAAAGCAGCACCAGCTGGACTGTTCCAGACATATTTAAAATGTGTTTGGAGCTGCTGCTCCAGAATGGAGCCAGACACCACCAGGCAGAGCCTGGCTCCATCCCTGGATTGGAGTTGCCCATAGCCATGAGATTGTTTGAAATACAATGTGCAGCCTTCAGTTGGGGCTAAATCATGGTGAGAGACAGCTCTCCATCCACAGCTATGCTGAGGGCTGTTCACGTACAGCCACAGTCTGGAGTTTGAAATTTGAGTGGTTTGGGGTGCAACATGCTGCCCTTGGTGAAAGTACGAAATTATGGTCCTAGAGCTGTTCTTGGACACCTGCAGAGGGGAACAGAGGAGAAGCTGGATGGCCAAGGACCTTTGAGAATAGAACTAGAGCCAGATCCGCAGAGAGGAACTCTCCTAGCTTTCTAGCCCAGCTCTTTCCAGAGAAGTGTGACTGTACCAGGTAATCAGTCACTCACAGAGCTGCTTTGAATTCTACGGCTTGAAGGGCAGAGGGGCTGAGCACAACCACATCCGTGGGGGAAGAATTTGAGCTGCTCTGCAACAGTCAGGGAGTGAGTGGCACAGCACTTGTGTCTTGTGTTTGGAGATAAGCTGTAGGATCATGGAGTATCAGGCCCTGCTGCTGAGTTTCCTGTATGGGGTGACTTGCTTTGCGTGGATTTCAGGGTGTCACACTCCTCCAGCTGTTGCCTTCCCTTCATATGCCCGAACTCCCAGCACCTCCCATCCAACAGTGACAAAGCCACAGTAATTCTGTGTCATTAAATTTGCCTGTTTGCTTCCAGGAGCTCCCAACACTGCAGAACTGAGAATTTGTCGTGTGAACAAGAACTGTGGAAGCGTCAAAGGAGGAGACGAAATATTTCTGCTGTGTGACAAAGTTCAGAAAGGTAACCTGGACTAGGTTTTTTCTCTCCCTTTTTCTAAGACAGATGCATTCCATGATCATTTTTCTGCTGGGGGGCTTCACCACCAAGCTTTCACCCCATACCTCGAAGTGGTTTGGTTTTGCAGCTGGGTGGAACAGCCTCCAGGTTCATGGGATCTTTTGCCTCTAAAGTTTATCCATTTACTTTGCATCTGAATTCCGAGTCAGGCGCCTCACTTTGCTCCCCATTTTTCTGCTGCAAGTTTTCAGTTTTCCAGCTTAACAAGCACACTCTGTTTCTCATGGCCCAGATGACATAGAAGTCAGGTTTGTCCTGGACAACTGGGAGGCCAAAGGTTCCTTCTCCCAAGCCGACGTTCACCGCCAAGTGGCAATCGTGTTCAGGACGCCTCCGTTCCTCAGGGACATCACCGAGCCTGTCACGGTGAAGATGCAGCTGCGGAGGCCCTCTGACCAGGAAGTCAGTGAACCCATGGATTTCAGATACCTGCCAGATGAAAAGGGTATGGTTCCAATGAGACGAGCTGCTGAACAGCCGTGATCAATGCAGGACCCGTGGTAGTGGCTGAATAAGTAAAAAAACTACAACTCCCCTTCAGCAAAGTAGAGTTTTGGGTTTTAAAAGTTACAGCAGTCAGTTTGTTCCCTCTTTCAGTGAAAATACCAATAATTTCCATTGGTAACACTGGCATGGTTTGTTAGTGCTGCCATGCCTGCGATATTCTCTTTAAATAAATCCTACTACAGCATGGTGCCACTAGGAAGTTCCTTTAGGCATTTATTAAAGAGAAATGCAACACTTCCCCCTTCCACTCCTTTCTCTGTAGATCCATATGGCAACAAAGCAAAAAGGCAAAGATCAACGTTGGCTTGGCAGAAGCTCATACAGGACTGTGGTAAGGAAAATACTTGTCTTTTTCTTCTTGTTTGAGTGAACTTACATTTAGATGGAGCTGTTTTCTGTAAATGCTGCATACTCATGTTCTGTGCCTTTGCCAGGATCAAACACCACAACGGAGAGGCCCAAAGTAGCCCCATTCCCCGTTGTCACTCCAGAAGGGAAGCTGATTAAAAAAGGTGGGTTTTTGCCTGCAATCTGATGGTGGTTTAAACAGATAGTGCCCTCCTTTTTGATTGAAATTCTGATCTCTTGAGGGTTTCTTCCTGTTAGATACTGATACATCTGGCTGTACAAGCTGTCGGTTTTATAATGTCGCCCTCAGTTATGGGCCATAGAGAGGTGAGGTAGGCAGTTCTCTTACTGCTTTCCAGAGCTCTGGGGTCCTGGAGAGCAGTGAAGCAAGTTGACAATGGAAATGCACGTACAGTCTTACAAAAATTCTGCTGTCTTGTCTTTGCTTTGTACCTTTCGTTATTTGAAAAAACCCCAAAAAAGTGGCATTCTCTCCGCAGAACCAAACGTGTTTCCATCCACGCTGATGATGTCCGGGTTGGGCTCCCTGGCCAGCACGAGTCAGCTGTACCCCGGCTGCTCGCAGCTGGCGCAGCCGCCGCCGCTGGGGCCGAGCAAGCAGGACGTGCTGTCCCCGTGCTGGCTGCACGGCTCCGCGGCCCCGCCGGCGCTGCTGGGCTCCCACCCGCCCGGAGGCTTCTCCGCCGAGCCCCCGCCGGCCGCCCCGGGCGGCAGCTCCCTGCCGGCCTTCCACGAGAGCGCCCTGGCCTGGCCCGAGGAGAAGGACTCGAGCTTCTTCCGGAGCTACGGCAGCGCGAACGGGCTGGGCGCCGTGGTGGTGTCGGCCGCCGAGCTGCAGAGCCTCCCCGGCGGCAGCGCCTCCGGCACGCTCGGCGTGGACGCGGACGACATGAACTGCACCAGCATCAGCCTGGAGAAGTTCAGCGCCGTGCTGGGCGCGGCCGGACCCCGGCAGCAGCTGCAGCTGCCCCCGCCCGGGGCTGTCTCGGGCAGCGGAGCCGCGGCTTTCCCCTCGCAGCCCGGCCTGACCGACCCCGTGTACGGCTTCATGGAGCAGGAGGTGCTGAGCGAACCCAGACTGTCCAGCGGCCACCAGGGCGGCCTGGCGGGCGACCAGTTCTATGACACCGACGGTGTCCACGCCGATGAGCTCTATCAGTCCTTCCCCTTTGATAACATTTTACAGAGCTATAACCCGTGAGCCAGCGCTGGGTACGTAGAGCTCCCCGGGTGCCGCTGCGTGGAGAGGAGTAATTCACCCTTCTGGAGTCCCTGCTTTCTCTTTCAGAATGTTGCTGTGCAAGTTTCGTGGTGTAACTTAAAGGTTATTTATTGCGGCCCATAGCGGTGCCCATAAAGAGGGAGGTGGGAGTAGGGTTTGGGGTCCTATATCTTAAAAGTACCTTGTAGATGTGTTTTTTGCGCTGTTGGAACTGGGAACTGTTGATGCTTAAAGCTTCCTTACCTTTGGGGACTGTAAAAGCTGGCATCTTCAGAAGGGTTAAAATTTCAAATACTTCACAGGGTTAAAGTTGTTTTGAAATAGCCATTTTTGCTATAGAAATTAAATTTTGATAGGACAGAAATTAGCAAAAAAAATCCTGCACATGAGCACTCTAGTTCAGTCTT
>VZRF01011084.1:936083-972168 GCA_013396875.1 Vireo altiloquus | reverse complement strand
TTTTTTGCGCTGTTGGAACTGGGAACTGTTGATGCTTAAAGCTTCCTTACCTTTGGGGACTGTAAAAGCTGGCATCTTCAGAAGGGTTAAAATTTCAAATACTTCACAGGGTTAAAGTTGTTTTGAAATAGCCATTTTTGCTATAGAAATTAAATTTTGATAGGACAGAAATTTGCAAAAAAAATCCTGCACATGAGCACTCTAGTTCAGTCTTATCTAATGACATCAAGTTCTGCTCAACTTACTTGAAAGGTTTAGGTTTTTAACCCCCTTTCTAGAAATATTCTTCTCCTAAAATGAGAGCATGTATTCTTCTCCTAAAATGAGAGATTTTCCACGCTGCCACCGCACTCCATTTGCTTTGAAGGCAAATTTACGCATAAATTTTTTTAATGACTATGTCATTGTTAGATATATTTAAAAAGACCGGAAGGTTTGAGTTTTTAAATAGTTCACCTCTGTTGTAAAGGAAATCACTGCACAAGAGAAGGAACAGAAAGTGAGGACTTCTCTGCACTTCATCCAAAGTGCACTATTTTAGAAGCCATGCCCTTATTGCTTTAGGAATGAAGCTGTTATTGCTCTGCAAGTTTGTGTGTGTGAGATGTGAGTGAGACTGGGAAAGGCAGAAATCTCTGGAGCCGAAGTATCCACTTACTCTTTCCTCAGGTATCCTGGCAGTTTCCTGCTATGCAAGTGACTGCTTAAAAGAAGGCTCAGATCCTGCCTCCCCAGCACCAGCCCCTCCCAGGAGAGCAAAGCCAGAGGCTGCCTTGGTGCAGCCTCACCTCTATTAACAACATTTAAAGCCATTTCAGTACTAATTAAAAACATTCCTCTATCCTCTGTATCAGGAACCAGAAATTCTTCCCTCCCACTTGATTCCCAATCTTCGCTCTTAGCCTGAGCTGGAGCTGTTCCTGGCACCAGCTGGAGGTAACAGGGCTGGGTAAGATACTCTGACCTTGCTTAGGTGGTTATTCTGTTATTGTTGAAGAAGCAACACAGAGAAATGTCTCCGTATTTCTTAAGTCACGCAGCTGCTCTGTAGGGCATCTAAGGCCTGAGGGCCTCAGAAGTTACCTTTCAGTGACATAAAACTGCCCAATGAGAGCAGCAACAAAAAAAGCAATAAGAAGTCCAAAACCCGTCCCCAAATCAAAAAAAGTCACTGGAGATGTAGAGTTGTGCACAAGGAAAGGTGCTCCAGAACCCCTCTGTGGCTTCCAGGAAAGCAGGAATCCACTGCACTGGGAGCACTCTGGTGGTGCTGTTGGAATTTCAGCACCCAGGTCTAGGTCTGCTAGGCAGGTGAAGTTTGGAAACTGCTTCCCCAAACTCCAGGTGCACAACAAAATGAATTGACTCTTCCTGTTTTAAAAGCAGTTTTTCCTCACTTCTGCACTTCTCCTCCATACTCTTAAGCAATAGAAAGACCAAAGAAATACACAGAAAGTTGGAAATGTGTTGTTTATTCAGTTCTTTTTTTAAGTTCTCAATTTTAAGTATATTAAATGTAAACATTTTTCTCACTTCATAGAAAGCTCTTTATAGTACAATTTATTTTTACTGTATAATTAAATATTTTCAAAGTTTTGTTTTCCTTTGTAAACAAGTCGGTTTGGTAATTAAAAAAAACTGGTTATACCAAGTGCTCAGCTTCTGCAACCTCCTCAGCTTTGTGGCATCCCTCACCATGGGAGAGGCAGGGAAAAGGGAGAAGGTAGGTTATTGGCTGCTTTATCCTGGGGTTTTTTAGGGTATTTTCTGCTCCCTGTTGCTGGTGGCCACTATAAAACCTCAAGGCATGTGAGGCCTCATCTGCCTCAGCAGATTTTGTGGCAGAGCTGTTGAGTTTTTAGGCAGAGGGGACAAGAAGCTTTTGGCTGAGCTGTGCTGCTGGTACAGCTTTCTCAGGCCCAGCTGAGCTCATACAAAACCAAAATGGAAAGGATGGAGGCATTAGAGGTGTCCAGCTGGGGAAATACAAGATGAAACCTCCCTCTCACAAAAATACTCCTAAAAATCAGATGAAGGCCCAAGTACAACATGAGTATTACTGCTGCAATATTCAGTACATGATGCTTGAGAAATTGGACTGGAAACAAAGTTCAGAGCCCTACTTGCAGCTCTCAGTTTCACATCTGCACGTGATGGTGCCCAGGAACTGCCTCAAGAGCTCAGGGATATTTGCATATCAGCTTCCAGCCCCCGTTCAGATGCTTCAGATTTACCGTAAAAATAAAGAGCTTGGGAACTTTGGGAGGAGATCTCTGCCTTGCCCAGAGAGGAGCTCAGACTCAGCACACTGAGGGTCATCTTTATGGCCTTGTTTATCCTGGATTCTGCCTGGGATCCCCACGTGCAGCAGGAGCTGCAGGGGGAAGTGCCTCGTGTGTCCTTGGCACTACAGCAGCAGCCCTTCCCCTTTCCCCCTTTTGCTCCATTCCCCCTTGGAGCAGCTCTTCCCATGCCTCTTGTGTCCACAGAGCA
The DNA here is from genome assembly GCA_013396875.1 of Vireo altiloquus. Lineage (NCBI taxonomy): Eukaryota > Metazoa > Chordata > Aves > Passeriformes > Vireonidae > Vireo > Vireo altiloquus. The sequence continues at coordinate 969,675 of VZRF01011084.1, read as the reverse complement.
CAGTTTTGTTTACATTTTTCCCCCTTGTAGCTTATGGAATTTATAAATCATATTTTATCTCTCTTTGAGTTTTAAGAAATCACGCAGATATGAAATTCTCTTTTGTTCTCTGAATTTAGTTTCTTTAGTTTTCCATCATTAATGACACTTCCTTCCTAGCTGCAGATTATTATCTGAGAACTGCTCATGGAATCTGTTGCTCATAAGAGCTTTAGTGTGAAAACCAAAAATAATATTGCTGTCTGAATCAAATTTCTTTGTTGGAAAAATGGGAACTTCTGAATTACTTACGTTAGAGATACGAGTTCTGACAGCCCAGCACAGGCAGAGCCTTAAAGGAGCTCCTTAAAAATGTATTTATTAACACTTTTAGAGCCTCCAACTCAAGCTCTCATGGAGCTGTTCTGGAATGAGGTCCTGGCACCACTGAATTCAAGGGAAGACATCCCAGTCATCCTCCCTGTCCCCAGACAGAGCTTTGTCTTGGCAGATATTCCCCTCTTTATTCCCAAAATGTTAACGAAGAGCTCTGCAATTCCAAACCTTCATTTCTTGTTGATAGTTTAACTCTCTTCAGGTACTTCAGGGAAGCACCTCCCTAATGGATTAACATGGTACAAATATAAAAAATAACTTCCTAAAGATGTAGGTGGTGCTTAGTCTGAAACATTCAAAATAAGCAAAGAGAAAACCTCAGATCTTCCCTATTCCAGGCAAGTTCCTAGGCTGTGTTCAACTCTTCCAGGCATCCATCCAAGGTGAGGTACAAGAGAAAATGTATTATGCTACTAAATCACAGCTTTTTATCTCTCTCTGGATACCAACATCCTGTGATAGCTTTTGTTTCTCCTGCACTTTGACGTTCTTGGTATTCCTGTTTTTCTTTAGATTCCCATCGTGCACCACTGCCAGGAGTTCCCAGTCTTTTTGTATAGTGTGACTCACTGGGGAATTTCTACTCCTCAAAAGGGCTGATGAGGCCACAACTTGTTTCTAGGAAGCATCCCCAGTGCTTTTAAATGAGAAAAACTTGGTTTTAAGTGCAGTTTTCCTCTGAAAGCTTTTTTTTTTCCCCTTTGAAAAGTACTTTGAGAGACAAATTTGCTCATCTCTCCTGCCACTGACCAAAAAGCAGTCAGTGTCTCAGGGAGACTTGCTCCAGGCACTGTCCTGCTGCCTGCAGTCTCCCTGGATTTTGGGATTTCCCACATGAACTGCTCAGAAAAAGTTGGGAGTGGGTTTCAGATAACTCAGTGCTGCCTGCACCCACACAAGGAAAGCTGTAGTATCCAATATAAAAAGAGTTTAAAATAAAATCTAGCTTGATGGAGGGTTACATACACTGGCTTCCCCAAACCTTTTTATGTACAGAAGAAATAAAAGTAAGGCTAGAGCTTGAACCAACACTACCTGGTCCAGAGTGTGTACAGTAGAGTCCAAGGGTATCCTTTGGCAGATCAACGTGATCCAAATGTTCCAGGGGCACCCTTGGCACCCAGGCTGTAACACTGCACAGTGGCTGGTCACCAGCTGCTGCTTCCTCTTCCCAACTCCAGAAGTTAATCAGCCAGGGTTGGAGGCCAATCAACATCAACAGACTGGAAAAGCAGAGGGGGAGAAAAAGGCAGCAGAGTTGGTATTTTACAGACACCAAAAGAATCACAACTCCTTTTGCTGCGACTTGGCAGCATCACTCACTGTTGGGCTGCATTGACAAAGGAGAGCAGCAGTAGGAAATGTGTCCTGTGGTAAGGAATGCTGATCCATTTAGAGCAATTCCATGGAAAGCATCTCGCAAGGGCAACTCCCTTCATAATTTCCAAGAAAGGCAAACAGCAAACAACTTACTTCTACATCCAGCTCCAGAATGTCAGCAGTTCTGTTCAGGAGGGACCCAATGTTGGGCTTTGTTCTCCCAAAGTCTCCGTGCACAAACTCTTTAATGTAGCTGGAACTACTGGCTAAGGAGGGATGGATTCCACAAAAAAGAAATCAAAAGGGGGGGAAAAAGTGGGTTTTTAACTCCTAAGTAATTTCTCTGTTAATGTCCTGTTAAGCCCATACCTATCTTTAAGAGAGCTCCTAATTCATGGCCAAAAACTGCTGACCTTTATTTTGTTTCATTCCTAAGTGAGTGATGACTTTAAAACAAAACTGCATCTTTTAAGTAGCAGCAATCTCCAGTCTGCACTGAAGTGCATTAAATGCTGTGGAAAAACTCGTTTTTTCGGAGGTGAAAAGTTTTCAGTTTAATTAGAAAAAGCTTAAGTGTATTTTTAACATCTGTCACATCCTTTATGAAAACTCCAATGTGAAGTTGGGACCTAAAAGCAAATACTGTGCAGCAACACCACTGTGGGGAGAGCAGGGATTTCAAAACACCGCAGCCACCAGAGCAGGAAACTTCCCATTATGCCAATCCCTGCAAGCAGGAGGCTGTTGGGCAGCCAAGGATACGTTCCTGCCTGGCTCTTGAGGTGCAGGCGGAAGTGGTGCTGGTCGATGTACTCGGATCTCATGGTGTGGATGAGCCGGCAGCGCACAGCCAGCGGCCGCCGGTGGAGAACCCGCAGAGGGGTCTTCTGCTCCAGCTTCAACTCCTGGTACAAGAAGCAACCAAAAACGTGAGGAAGGAGATGTGCAAATGCTGTATGGATTGTAGGAATCAGGTGGTGTTAACAGGTCTCGTCTTTTTTATCTTGTGTTGTTGTAGTTGAGTAATCTCAAGGCAAGATGCGATTTTTCCAAGTTTATCAAAGGAAAAAGGACAGCCCTCTCAGAGGCCAAACGAGGCCTCACATGAACACAAACTAATGGAATCACAAATACAGAGGAATAACCTTGAAATCTCCATAGCCCTCTGCTGGAATGACTCCAGGATTTAGCAGCTCACTCAGAGCCTCAGGGCAATCAGGAAAAGAAAGAAATCCCCCCCACAAAATGCTTTGTCTAAACTACAGCCAACCCCCTGGAAATAAAAGTGAGGGAAAAAAACCTTAAATGAGATTGGATTTCAGAACAGTCTTTTCAAAAGTTCATTCCCAACTCCCTTCCCCAAAGGAGATGAAGCAGTTTGAAAGGCAACTTCTCAGGAGCAAGGGAAGCTAAAGGAAGAACTTCCCAACAGTTGTCTGCCTGAGCTGTAACTCAAGCCCTCATTTTGAGAATGAGCTCATGGGCAAGTCCCATAGGAAATGGTGCAACACACCAAGAACTGAACCCACTTCTCCATCAGGCCAGCATCTGGAGAAAGTTCTCCTTCCTGGACATGCTGAGCCTTCCTGAGGCCTCTTTGCACTCTTTGTCAGACACTTCCAAATCGTTGTAGCTGTGGGAGAAAGGCTTTAGAGCAGCACAAAGGAGCTTCTCTGTCTCTCATTTACACAAGTCACTATCTAAGGTAAAAAAAGGGTGCAGGTATCAGATTTCCTCTTCCCCCCTCCACTAATTTTGATGATTTGGTCTCCTGGAAGGTGAAAATTACACAAGGATTTGTTGTGTCTGCTAACAACCCCCTGTCCTGCTGGAGAGACTGGGGAAGGAAGGAACAAGGGTGGTATGGAAGTCCCTATAGCAAAAGAAACCCTGATTAAAAAAAATAACAAAAACCAAGCACAGAGCAAGAGATACCAAACACAGAACATGGATGGCATGTATTTAACTCTTGCCTAGGGTACCAGGACAGGTACTATTTAAATCAGCAACAAGAGCTCCTGCTACCTTGATATCATCTAGAAACGCGATGTCTTCTCTCTGTATTGCTCTGTCCGTCCATATTAAGGCACTGTAGGTCTTTGTCTTCTCCTCTTCACCTTCCTTCATACGACCAATTGCCTCTCTAAACAAAAGACATTAATTACTCACTTAACACAAGCATAATTATACAAGGCCGTGAGCAAGAACACTTCCCAGCTCGAGCTTTGCAATCCCTCGCCAGCCATGATAAACACTGACCTGGTGACAAGCTGTAAATCTCGAACCTGGATTTTGTCTGACGAGTCATTAATTGCCTGTGATATTTAAGGAAGAAATCAGCGAGCAAAGCTGCTGGGTTGGAGAGGCAGCCTGTGCTTCCCGAGTGCTGCCAGGTGCCAGTGAGTTACCTGCTGAAGCCTCTTCATCTCCTCGGCGGTGAAATGTATCCTGCGAGGATTCACCAGCTCCATTGCAAAGGGCCTTCCTGGCAACAGGCATAAAACATAAAAACACCTTGTTCTAAATGAATGCTGGAGTTTACACAGGAAGGCTGCAAGGTGTGAAGACTGTCTGCTGTTACACAAACAGGGAGAGGGCTGGCGGGCTGAGGGATGGAGCATCAGATGGAAGGGAAGAAACGAGGGACTTTTTTTTTTGGCTACTAAACCCCAGTATCAGCAATAAGTGCAAATTATGACTTCCCAGAAGACATCTTGTACAAGTCGGTGCTAATTAAAAAATAAAATAAGAAAAAAAGCTAATTAGCTTATTTTCTGTCACCTACAGCAATGCCCAGGTGCATGGCAATGTCAAATCCCACTCCCTCAGCTCAACATCTGTTGCCAGACTTGTAACTCTGTGCTCAGGGCCTGGACAATCCCCAGCACAAGCAATGCCAAGAATCACACTACAAATCAGACAGCAACTGAAACACAAGAACTGTTCATTTTTACTTTTTCTTTCCCTCCTCCCTTGGCTACAGCAGCTTCAGCACGCTGGAAAGCAGCTGACCTTTAGAAGTTCATAAAGAAAACAAGGCTCTCCCTCTCCCAGTCACTGTGAGGGAATTAGAAGGATCCAACAAAAAACAAGAAAGAAATCAGTCTGACATAAAGGGCTTCAAAGTAGGGAGTGAATAAAATAAAATACTTTTAACTAACTATGCCTTTCCATGCAGCCAAGGCCACTCCTGTTTCAAGCTGGTTTTATGAGGCTGTTTGGTCTTTGGGAATAAATATGTAAGTTTCATTAAATGGCTTCTGAGATAAAATTCCAAAGCATGCCTAGTCACACACGTGGCATTCAGCAGTTTCTGTTGGAGGAGCTCCACATTTCCATTTCATCTGTGTTTCACAAAGGGTCTTCCAAGCCTTACCATTGCCTAGTGTCCTTACATCCACATCTTCTCTTCCAGAGGAAGAAAAATTAAAGCCTGTAACAGATTTGAACAAGGCAGGTGAGCTTTTATTTTACATTTTTAATACTCTCTACAGCTTTTAAGAGGTAAAATATTTTCTTTCTAAACTTGTCTGCAAAATCTAGTCCAAATCTGCTTTATAAACTGGAGCCTGCACTTCACAAACTGTGAGAGTTCCTATTTATTCCCAAGTTTTTTGAAGAGCACTCTCAATTCCTTGGCCTGAATGAGACTACTACAACCAGACTAACATATCCACTGGGAGGAGAGGAGGAAGTAGCAGGTTTTTTTTCCAAACTAATATTTAATGCAATTTTTCCTTGGGCCTTCTATGTCTCTAATTCCACATCTGTTAGATGACAAATGATGGGCAGTGATAATTTCATCTGGATAATCCCTGGATAAGCATTTAACTTGTGGAACTTTATGCACTGAGAAGAAGAAATGAGTCGAGGTAAGAAACATGAAGGGGTCACAAGGCAGGCAGATACTGTGAAACACCTGGGGCAAAACCCTGCTTGGTACAAGGCATTTTATGAATTACCAACTGTTAAGAAGTTTGGTTAGGTAAAAGCACTACCACATGAAACCAACATATTTGCATCATCAGATCTACTGAGAAGCTGTTTAGCAGGATGAAAGGATTTAATTACTCCCAGATCACAGCTAGATAAAGTTTACAAGCTTTGACTTGGAAGGATAAGATAGGGATAAAGAAACATTGTTTTTTCCTTTATACTCCCATATTAAGTGGGTAGCTACCAAGAAAACATCTTGTAGTAATGATGAAAAATAAATACGGTAGGAGATCTCCTTAACACTTACTGTCTGCCTTGAATTCTGCCATTAGATGCTCTGAAATCAATTCTTCCACTGAAGACTCAAGCTTCCGCTCCCCATCAATAATCCAGGGAGTCTGAGGTAAATTCCTGGAATATTTGTTGTATCTTCCTGGAAAAGACAACCACGTTACTTCCAATCATTCTATGACCGCGAGCAAAAGCTGCAGCCTTGTTTTATGGCAGGAGCATTACACCAGCTTGGTTTTTGATTGGGATTCAGAGTCCAGGACGGTGGCAGAAGCCAGGATGGCCACTTAGGGTGGACTTGGAGAGCCTGTGGCTGCAGTCCTGCTTTCAGGTGTATCCCTCTTCTATGAAATAATCCAAGTTCCAAGCAAGCTCTGCCACTGTCTGAAGGCTTAAGAAAAGGAACCCAAACTAAAATGCTTTGGCTCACTACGAGGAGCACCATGCAAGCAGCAGGAAGTCCCAATAATAACTGAGGAGGAATGCCAGCAATCTCGAAAAGGTGCCATGTAAAGAGATTGGCAGGCTTGGATGATCCCAGGGATGTTTTCATGGCACCTCCATGACAGGCCATAACCAAAGCCTGACATGGATGACCAACATTTTTTATGGACAGGTTTGATAAGAACTGAAAATATTCCCAAAGTAAGGAAATAATTCATAAAGGCCAAGGAGCAACATCCTGCTTAAACCACTTTCAACCTGAAACCTTGCATAGAGAAAAGAGTTCAGAGTAGCTCAGCTCTGTGCATTTCCCTGTGTCTCTGAGAATCTCAGGGGTTTGGGGTTTTGTATCATATTTTCCTATCTCAAACAATGTTTCCTTCGTGCAGTTCGAGCTGTACAAAAAGCTACCAAACAAATGGGGAAACTGAGTAACTGAGTTTCACAGGGGCAAATAATGAAAGCAGAGTGACTCATCACTCAGATGCAGCCTCACACTGCTAAATTCTCTTTCCATAAAATGGAAAAAGGAGAAGGTTTGCTTTTATTTTTTCCCCCCCTCAGCTCCCCATTCTAATAATTTTAACTTTTGATCTGAACAAGAGTAGGTTTAAAAAAACCAGAAGGTGTTTCTTGCTTTGACAGCCCTTGAATCCTTAAAAAAAGTGGGGGTGGGAAGTGATCACTAAACATCAAAGGTAAGGTCAAGAGGACAATGTTGTGCTTACAAATTATGATCCCATCTCATTTATTAAAAGCAAAATATCTGCACTGTACCCAATAAATTCTCTTCTGGATTTAGTTCTTCAAAAATTAAACACCTGCCTGGATTTTTTTTTTGTTGGAGCAAGATATAAACTATAAATGCCAGGAGCAGTATTAAGTGACAGGCAGAAAGCAAACCCTCTGTTTTGCTCTTCATACTGTTGAGTTCTGATAAAACTATCCAAAAAAGCAACTTCAAGTAACACTGTGTGTTTGGAAAAGCCTAAAAAGAGCTGGATATCTTGGGTTCACAAAAATGTACCTCTGACTGAATAATCAGTAATTAAAAATAAGGAATGGTTATATGCAGAACATCAACTGCTCTGCCATTCACCTTTGCACTTTTTCATTTTGCCTTTCTCTACATTCAGGATTTTAATCATCACAGTATGTTGGATTGAAATTACAGGTTGGATTTACAAAATAATAATAATCATTTTGCATGTATTTAAATAAGTTGTTCCTACAGAGGACAAGAGGAAGGGCAGATACTCTGGCAGGCAGATGATAAAAAAGCTCAATCATCTCAGCTCAGGGACACCCAAGTGTTGCTGTCTCACCCAGACCTTTATAAATCCCAGGAAGATTTGCAGGTTTGGATGGGATTAAGATGCAGAGAAACCCAGATGGTGAAAACCTCTGAATCCAAATCAAAACCCAAGGAAGTGAACAGCACTGCTGGGAGCTTGCTGCTGTGGAGGTTCCTTTCCCAGACCATTATTCTGAGGAGATCTGTGATTTCTAACTTTTGACAAAGTGATACCTTCAGCAAAGGTCAAATATAATTTCTTGCCCTTTCAAACCACTCTTGGATAGAGCTGGATTTGTTTCTTTGCTGCCTACACTTCATTACAGGAATTAACAAACACCAAGAATCCTCTGGGTCTCAGGGCAGTGTTACAGAGCTCTCTTCAAGGTAACACAGCAGTAAATAAATGGATCACTTTACCAGCCACAAAAACTGCACCATTATTGCACTGAATTTCCAGAGCATCACAGAGCTTCTTTGGTGAACTTGGAGGACATGGAAAGTGCCTGTATTAAAAGTAAAAGCAGAATAAAACATATTATCACTACCAGAACATGATGGAGCATCACCAGAGCAGTAAAAGGTGTCTATTTTTGGCTTCCCACCCCGTGTGTGATTTTTACCATATTTACAGCACTTGGTGTTTTCTTAAAACTCAACTCTTAACATTCTGGAAATATGGGAATATTTCATGTCAAGGGAAGCTTCCCTGACAAACTCTAAAGTTTAAAATAATCCTTTTAATTAAAAGATCAGGAGTGATTTTCTATTGCCAGAAAGAAAACACATTTTAACAGAATTTAAACAATCAAAAGTTCTTTTAAAGCCACCCTACCACTACTTACCCACTGAATATTTTCCTCTCCTCCCTAATTCTATACAAAAGCACATTACTAAGAAATAGTTTCAGTATATACTTACTTGAGAAAATCCTCTTCTTTTATCTTCTCCAGGGCTTTTAGAACTGCCATTCTGGTGAAAACAGACTGCAGAGTGAAATAAAAAAATGAGTCAAGAACTAAGAAAAGCAAAGAAAGGATATGCCTCAGGAGGAAAAAAGCACTGAAACTTACACTGTCTAGTTTTGTCACTGCTCACTTGGGAGCCCACAGCTCCAAATTTGCAAGATAGTTTGAAAAACAGAATCCTAAATCCATGAACAAAAACCTAAACCTTCTTCATTTTCAGGAGTTAAATAGACCTAAGCCCCAGCTTTTATGTCAGTGACAGCAGGCAGGTAGTTCTGCTGAAAATAAGCCTGTAGAGTAGGAATCTGTTTCTGAAGTTCAAAAGTGGATTGATTCTCAGAACTAAGGGCTCTGAATGGTGGGGCTGGGCAGTTCCTCCTGTGGAAAGCAAGCACCTTCCCACTCCCAAACTGCAGCAAAAGCAGCAGTGACAGTGCAGCAGGAGCAGGAGCACCACTGCCAAGCTCTGTGCACAGCTGCTGGGGGAGACTCCGGTGAGGCTGAGGCAGAAAACACAGAATTTACATCCCTAGGACAGGAGAAACAAGTGTTGCAAGAGCTGAGGTGAAATGCTGCTCTAGGAGGGCTGAGGGCAGGAGGAGGTCGATAAATGAACTTTCTAATCAAGCACGGTCAGGTCTTGGAAGGATGGAACCTGCACCCCCTCTCAACACTCCAATTCCTAGATCTTAAGGGAGGTATTTACAGAGAACATTCCTAAAATTATGGCCTTTAGACAGCCTGGAAAATGAGCGACCTAAAGAAAAGCACCAAGCTCTTGGTTTTCCTCAGCTGAGAATTGTGAAGTGAATAAAGGAGACAACTTTCTTTTCAGACAATTGAAAACTGGAGAGCTTTTTGATGAAGGAAAACCAAACATTGAGCACTGACTGAAGTTTCCTCAAGGTAAAATGTTTTTTTCTTGCATGTCCTCTGAACTTCTCATTTCAGTGTATTCCTGCTGTGTCTCATCCTTCCACCACACTCCATGAAGTCCAGCCTGGCTCCCTGCTCTCAATATAATCTCTTTTGGCACTTTTAGGAGGAGATTCAGCTGGGTCCTCCCCAAAGCCTTCATCAAGAACCTTGGAGAAGTGCAGGTTCCTCAGCCTCTCCTCCCAGGTGTGTGCTCCAGCCCCTGCACTGCCCTGAGGGCTGTGTGCTGGATTTCTAATTTAATGGTGTCTTTTTTTGCAAAGAGGACTGGGGATTTGGAAAAAAAAAAATACTGAGTCACTGTTTGGGACAATTCAAGTCTTGGCTCTAAACACAGTTCCTGTGTATCTTCAGGAAAGCTGCTCTTTCTCCTTCTAAGCATAAATTAGAGATAATAGCACTTCCCTTCCTCATAGAACAGATGAGCTGGAAAGCCCTGAAAGCAGCAGCAGCAGGTTTAAATAACTATCTACACAGACAGCACAGAAATTTTCCCTCAGAAGCAGTTTTTACACCACTTCTCTGATTAACACAGCCCTTGAAGCCCAGCTTCTTTGTGAGGGTGAACCTCTGACAGCTCTTCAGAGCTGGTATTTTTCTTTAGATACCCCTACATTTTGTTGCCTGTGTGGTTTTAACAGGCAGGCCCTGCTGGTTCAGCTCCTTATGTGGGATTTCCCCCCTTTTAAAGGACAGCAATGCAGCAAGCAGCGAGTTCTAACAATACAGCCCTGCTAAAAAAAGAGTGGCCTTTATTGGTCAGGTGGAGTAGAGTCAGCAGAATTCCTGGGCCAGACTCTGCCTCTGCCAAACTCTTCACCAGGAAGAATAAAAGGCCTGCAATGGCTTCTGACAGGAGTTACTTGTTCTCCCTCTGATCACATCAGCTGTCCCACTTGGATCAGTCTCCCTCTCACTGCTTCTTCATCCCCGCGCCTCCTCTTTGCCGTCAATGGCTGTGTGCGTGCTCAGGGTCTGCAACAAGTGGCAAGGTTCCTTTTCTTCCTCCCCCTCCTCCAGAGGCAGACAGGATAAAACCATCCTGCATGTATCCTGGCTTTCATTCAGATCAGAGGACATGAAAACTGCAGTGTGATCATTTCCCTTTTGGCTGCCGAGTCTCATCTTCACAATGTGATTTATCTGAACTGCTTCACCCACAGAGAGCTTGAGGATCATCTTTTATGCTACTTTTAATGCACGACACTCCAATTCCTAGATCTTAAGGGAGGTATTTACAGAGAACATTCCTAAAATTATGGCCTTTAGACAGCCTGGAAAATGAGCGACCTAAAGAAAAGCACCAAGCTCTTGGTTTTCCTCAGCTGAGAATTGTGAAGTGAATAAAGGAGACAACTTTCTTTTCAGACAATTGAAAACTGGAGAGCTTTTTGATGAAGGAAAACCAGACATTGAGCACTGACTGAATGCCCACATAAGTTGTAGCTACTGCTGTGAAATTCTGAATGTCAGAACAGAAATACAATGATGAGCTCTTACCTGTTTGTTCTTCGCTGGTTTGAAACAGTCTGGGCAGGCCGTGGCTCTAAACACAGAAACGAAAATTAGCTGCTCCTCTTACAGAGAAAGAAATAAACAGACAGACTCACAAGCACAGCCATGGAAATGGTTTTTGTACCCATACATCCAGTGTCTCACTTCCACAGCTCAGCTCAGAGCCAATATTCAAATTCCCTTCATCCTAAACCACGAATGGTGCAAGATGCGCCTTGCTTGATCCAGAGAAATCAAAGCTCTGCTCTTCTGCTCTGGCCAACACCACTGTGTCTCAGCTTTCAGATGGGATGGAAAAGCGCACAACAAGTTTAGCTTTCAGTCCTTTCCAATCCTTCTCAATAAAGGTCATGTTTAATGTTTTAAGTGCTAGGCAAGACTTGCTGACACCTTGAAATCTGTACTTGCTGCTCTTAGACAACGCCCACTACAAACCTGAGATTCAAACTGTCCCTTCTGGAGAGGAAAATTCAATTTCCTACTGAAAAAGTAGCCCCAGGTGTTCACCACCAGTTGTGCTTTGCCTGTTCAAAAGGAAAGTATTGGCTGTTTCACGAAAGTGAAAGCCAACTCAGTGAAACATTTTTTCTGAGTAGTGTAGAGGAAGTTGCTCTTCCTATTAGTGGATTTCCATGTATGCAGAGATGATTTCTGGATTTCTGTGTATGCAGTCAGAGATATTTCTGCCCTCCAGCCCAATTTATCATTTCTTGCTGGTGCTTTTCAACACCTCTGTAACCACTTTCAGACTCTAAGGAAGCAGGTTTGGCTGTTTCTATACAAACAACATCCCTGGCCAGTGTGGGACACAAAGCAGCCCAGACTCCCTCTTCCAGAATTTCACTATCACCTTACCCTTAAATATCTCCAAATATGAACTGACAAGAGCCAATTCAATCTTCCATGTCAAACCAAAGGTCATTTCAGCACAGCTACCTCCACACAACTGCGTAAGAACAGGAGAGAAACTGCAGGTGCCATGCTTGGAAATCCAATCCAAAAGTTCTCCAGGTTGAGACACAGTCCTACTTTGCTTCCAAAAAAACCATGACTGTCACAATTCCTGTTACAATTTGCCAAATTGATCATATTTACATCAAAACCAAAGCACTGCCTCAGAATGTGCCCAGAGCCAGCCACTCACACCAGCAGAATGCCTTGGCACCTCAGGAACCACTGTGTAATTAAATTAGGTAAGGTGCTGTTACTTCAGAAAGTGTCTCAAACCTTAATTGCTCTTTAAGTGTGCTACAAAGAGAAGGCAAATAAAGGGATATTGTCAGGTCACATGGAATAAACCTGAGTAATTGCAATGTGGAATGGAACTTCTTTACAGCTTTCACCTCTCTAACTGCTCTGCTCAGAGCACTCACACTGGCACCATAGCATGATCAACATCAATATTCCTGAAATGCCAGAAAAAGGATGGAGGGATGAGCTGAAAATACCAGGGAATGGGTTTCAGATGAAGGAAGTAAAATTAAATAAATTAGAACAAAAGAGTGCAGGATCCAGAAACACTTCAGTTCTTACAGGATTGAAGGTATCATTATTTAGAACTGTAGTTTGGCCTTACAATTTTCTCCCGATTTTTCCCAGTCTTGAAGAAGCTGGAAAGATGTTCAGCAAAACTATATAAATAAAAGATGCAGTTGTGGAAAACCAAGAAGGTGGGGGATTGAGCATTCAAAGATCACAAACTGCCAGAAGTAAATAAAGGCTGCAAGAGAAATCTCCAGTCTCAAGAAATGAATTCATTGTTCAATGGAAACATCTCTGCTGAGCCTCTTTCTGTGCCAAGACTAAACTTGCAGTAGGTGCAAATTAACAGAGTGAAACTTTAAATTTTCCAGGAAGCATCAACAAACAGGAAGAGTTACCCTAATTATCCAGAACATACTACAGCTAGATTTTGAGAAATCAGATTAAATGCTGGCTAAATTCACAGAACTGTTTTGCTTCTTTGTGTTCAGCAGGTGCCCTCCTGGGCCAGGCCAGAGGCTCTGGGTAGTGGCCAGGGAATTTCTGTTTATTTTCATTTCCATTTACATTGGATGAACCCATTTCAAAGCCCTCCCTTTGTCCATGTGTCCTATAGGAGCCTAGGAAAACCTAGGTATGATCTCAAAAGATTCCCCCACCTGCAATTGCATTTTAAAAAATGATACAGGGAATGATTTTGAGAAGGGCTGAAATGGAACAACTCATCTGAATGCTCTCATTCCAGTTCAAATCACAATTCTGGATGATTTTTTTGGCATTAAAGAGCAGAATTAACCAGAGATGGTGTAACTTCAAGCTCTGCAATTTTATGTGGATATGAGGAAATCTAGATGCAGGCCACATTCTAGTTTATAAACACTGAATATTGTCCTCTGTAACAAATCCAAACCAACAATATTGCACAACATTTAGATAAAGATCTCTTGTTACTTGTAGAAAAACTTACAGGAAATGGCACTCCTCGTCTGTTTCTGGGTGAGCAAAGACCACGCTAACTTCAAACAAACTCTGAATTTAAAAAAAAAGAAAAAATAACAAGAGGGTGGTAATAGTTTTTTAAACAACCAGGAAGGATATTCTCAAGCACTCATGTTGTAGTTTTAGGAAAACAGTAGAGACAACAGAGACAGTAACCCATTTATTTATGTTTAAAGACATTCAAAGGTGTGCCAGAGCAGCATTTGCCTTTCTGAAGGCACCAAAGATGATGTGAGAGCCATGAGTGACCTGCACTGCTCCCATCCTGTGCAGGGCTGAGGCAGAGGCAGCCAAGGCTCAAAGCCTATTACGGTCACTAAACCCCAGAGCCCTCCCCAGAGTGCAATAAAGATAAAAACCCTGCAGTAGTCACCACTGTAAAATTTTGTCAGGGGCTTCCTTTGCAATGCCTGCATGGCCCTGGGGCAAATAAAGGCAACATGGATTGACAGCTAGCCCAGGAACTCCAGTGCAATCTCAATTCTACCCCCAATTCCCTCTCTGGCCTTGGGCAAACAACACTCATTACTTGTGTTACTCAGATACCAGAACACCTCAGGAGGGCTATTGAAAAGATTGGCTAATATTCAAGTGCCTTGTAGATAAAGGGCACTGAAAAAACAACTTTTATGGTACAGGGATGTCTGGAGTGGCTCAGTGCCTAAGTAGTGCAGAGCTTTTGCTAACTTGGTATGTAAGGAGTTTGTTTCTTCCTGAATCATCTTCAGAGTAACTGGGTGGGCTTTCTCCTCACTAAGACAAAAGGGATGGTTTCAATTAGCACTCCTGGGAAACCACAGCCTGTAATTATTATGGAAGCTGACAAATCAACATAACAACTCAGTGAATCTAGGCCTGGGGTCAATGCTACAGCTGGTGATGAGCAAAACCTACAGACAGCCACGACTGCAGAAATGTTACATTCAAGATGATTCAAGGTTCTTCTGAATTTGGCACCACCTGATTGCCACGTTCAGTCAAAGCCTTTCAGGAAGATGTTAAGGATATTAGTCAGAATCTGCAAGTTGAAAACAGCTGGAAAAACTATTTCTATAGCCTACTTAGGGGTACTGCAGGTCCCAACAAGCCCATTTCCAGTGCTCATTAAAGTGAACAAGGACCAGACTTTTCTCTTTCAGTTCATTTCAGAAATATATTTTATCCACAGAACCTGAACAACTGAGCTCCCAGAGCAGTAGCAAGCACTGGCAGCAACAGGAGAGTGAGGAAGGAATGTGTGAGCATTCCTCAGTCTCTGCAAAACAGGGATCCTGGAAGAGGAGACAACTGGAAAAGTCTCATTAACAAAAGGAGGATGGCAGCATAAGAGATTTAGCACAAGCCTGTGGTGGTTTCAGAGGATGCAATGATCTGTGTGCACAAAAATGAAGATTGGCCCCCTCAGGACTCACACTTGGAGATCTCTGGTTAAAAGAACTTCCCCCCTGCTTTTCCCTACAGTGAATTCAGGAGCCACTCAACTTGTTTTTCTCTTAATAAGGAAAAAATGATAGATTTTTATTTCCCCACCATGTGTGGAAGTGTATAAATACACACACACAAACACATACGAAAAAAAGAATAAAACAACAAAGAAAAAAGTGTTCTGTTATTTATACAAGACCTTTCCATCAGCAGGAACACCCAACTCTTCTGACAACTGGGGATGAATAATCCATTTATAAGCTTCTTTCAGCTGAACAATGTCATCCTTTGCCAAGGGAAGGCCCAGATTTCTGAATCACAAAGAAATAATAACTTGCACAGGGGTCTGTCAAAAACAGACACATGACATACAGTATTTCAAGACAAACTTAAGTAAATACTGCCAAGTAAAACAGATTCCTTTTTTTTTTTCTGTGCACCAAGGAAACTGATGCCAGAGCTTCCTGGGAGTTCAAAAGTTACAAAAGTCTTTCCAGAGCCTGTCCAGAGAAAAGCTGAGAAAGAGAGAGGTGCATTTCAAACCATTTGTTTGGGAACTTAGAGAGCAAAAGAGATAAGAAACCCCAAATAAGGTCAAACCAGGGAAAAAAGTAAAACCAAACCACACAAAACCCAGCTGCCACCTTATTCTTTGTAAGCATCAGGTAAACTGGACTATAAAATCAATATTTATGTGGGAAAATGGTGCTTGTATGAAGGGCAGACAGACAGCAAGAGCTGTCATTACTCACCTCATCTCCTGCTTCACCCCCAGCCAAGCAGCACGCTGCAGGTCACCAGCCATGCCCAGGGAAAAGAGAGGAGAAAACAAAAGCAAGTGAAATTAAGGCTCAGAACTCCCAACAATCTGAGAGACTCTTTGCAACAGGAGAAGTGTTTTAAAAACTCATGACAAAATAGAAGCAGCAGGAATTTAGCTTTTGCTTCAGAAGTGGAAAGATGGAATTGGTGTTTGTTTTTATTTCTAAGACATCATTTTGCTCTTCACCTCTAATCCTATCTGGCTTAAAAAAAACCAAAAGAGTCTTCATTAAACACTTTGGAACTTGCTATTAATACTGTAACTACAAAAACACTGTAAGCCATCAGTTATTTACCATAGAGAGAAATGAAAAAAAAAGTGTCTAAATGAATGGTACATGAAAGCTGATTGACATAAATTAATAAAACACCAAATTCAGCTATCATCCATTATAAAAAAATGGAATAAAAATATACTTGGGTCTTATGGTAATCACAGAATTACCCCCTTATTAAAAGCACACCATTAAGTTTAGGAGAATATAAAATATGGAAAAGGTGAGGATCAGAAGGAATAATTCCAGAATTCAGAGGGAGCTTTTAGTACAAATGCTTTACTAACAATTAGTAAAAAGAGAAAAACTCCCCTCAAAACTTCCTACAATGAAGCACAATGACATTTTCATTTCTCCTCTACTAACAACAACTACAAAATCCATTATGACTGGCAGGAAACCACTTAAGTAATTCAGTCAGTCTGTGTCACCATCTTCACTGAAGATCCAAAAATCAAGGTGTTTGATTTGAAACAACCACAATGAAACACTTTTCAGTCTCTAGACTGCAGACTTTTAAATCCCTCCCCTGTCTTTTGTTCTTCATATACTTAAAGAAGAATCTCCCCCAATTACTGGGAGGTAAGGGAAATAACTCTAAGGAGGAGGTTTGAAAACAGGTCTCAAACTTCAGGAAGCAGGGCCGGGATCATATGGATACCAGAAGGAACCACATCACAGATCTCTTTTCCATGCTGATAAGGAGCTCAATCAAAAAAAGCCTATCATCCTTCCTTTGGTACATCTAAAAGAATGAGGGAACCCTAAAAACAGTGCTAGAAATCAAGAGGGAAGAGGGATGGTGGAGAGAGGACATGAACTTTGTTAGATCCATGATACACAAACCCACGCGCTGCTGAACAAAGCAAATGCAGTTGTAGTGATGAAATGCTGTTTGCTCAAATCCACTGATTCATTATCCTCCATTTGTAGACAGTATGAGTAAGGCTGCTTCACTTGAAGGATATTGTAATCCTGTTTGCATAATAACCCAGATAAAATCATAAATAAAAATAGCTTCCATTGAAATTCCTTGAACCGAGCTTTGAACTAGAGGATATGACAACCACAGAACTGGGTCTAGGAATCTGCATTTGACAAATGCCAATTTACAAAGAAACCTTTCCCCAGCCTTGATTTGGAGCACACAACCCTTGATTTGGGTTGGGGCTCAGTGGGATGGCTAATCTCACTCCTCTTCCCTGTTCTCTGGGGATAAAAACTACAAAATAGGCAAAACTTTTGCATGGCAGCAGTTATACTAAAACGAGACCACAGGTCAAATTTCATCTCCTCTCTCTTGACTTCCAAGCTGAAAGAGAATTAAAGAAATTACTTTTCCCCTTCAATTAAGGGGAAACAGATGAGGGTACTGCAACAGAAGCCAGAAGATCCCAAATTCCAAATCACAACCAACCACCAAGCCAGCCAAAGCCCTCCACTCTCTCCCAGCTGCACATGGAGCAGGGGATCAGATCCCTCTACTTCGTAATTACTTCATGTTTGTGAAGTGGCTTGAAAATGAAAGATGCTCATTACAGAGCTGAAGCCTGCAGGGCAATGCTTAGCAGCAAACACATCTCTGGAATAGAGCAGCTCAGGCACTGCAGTGATTACGAGCTGCAGGATATTACTCTGGTGCTATCTGAGGGAGCACAGTGGCAACAGCTGAAATACCAACTGCAATCCCAGCCACGGCCTTGTTCCAGTGTATTAGAAAAGAGATGGAGATGGGGAATTCCAGGATGAGGCACAGGCAGCCCTACAGGGAATAATGACTACAGATGTTATTTGCATCAATGTCCTTGTAGCGAGCACCAGGATGATGGATCACGACTGAGCCCACAGACAGAGCCAACAGTCACCCTTGTGAAGGGCACGACTCACTTCATATTCTAATAGAGCTGTCTGACATAAACTTGGGACTCCTGTATTTATGATTTATTTCAATCAAATCTCCTACTTGTGGAAGGAGGCAATTGCTTCCTTGCATCATGGATACAAATACTATGCAAATGTAGATTTTATATCCTGCTCTTCTCCGGCTCCTCTGGAACATTTTAGACTTGGCAGGATGACAACTGTCATAATTAAATGAGTGGAAGGTAATACTGAAAGGCAGTTTTGGGTTGTTTTTTTTTTTGTTAAAAAGATGATGGAGAAAATCTGTGTGTCACACCAGAGGGCAGTGGGAGAGAGGCTGCCTTTGGGTGTCCTTTGATGATAGGATTACACATGTTCTTGTACACAGCAGGTCAAAGAATTAAAAGCAGAATTTAACAAACGACCTCTTTGCAGCACAAAGCATTTTGAGATATTCTGATGTCTGATTTTGATATTTTCAAACATTTTTACATATTGCATTGCGGCTTTTCTGTGGCTGTAAAACATGTTCTCACCAATTGTTTTTTTTTTTTTTAAGTGATAAAGGGACAGGAGATAAATAAACCCCCATGATTTTGAAAGTTCTTCCTCCACCATCTCCCTTTTTCACCCTTGCAGCTGAAGCAAACAGCTGGCTTAGCATTTGGCAAGACTGGAGGCATGGAAGAGAAGGGACAGCAGGAACTTCTTAATCCAAACCTTCTCCCAGTCAAACCAAAACTGCTTCCAAAGGGAACAGATCTGGTTTTGGAGCTTCCTACTGGCTCATTTCACTCCATCTACTGATTTGTGGGCCCACAGCACAACTCTTACTCCCTTGGCTGTGGCCAGCACTGCTGCTCTGCTGGAACACAAGGCCCAGGCAGTGTGAGGACATCCCTCACCTGAACTGCAGTGCAACACCACCCTCTACCGAGGCTTCCTGCAAACACCAGGTGCTCCTGGAACACCTCAGCTTACACCAGGCTTAAAGCTGGACTTAAACTTGGTAAAGTCTGACCTGCATTTGGGGTTTCCCAGAGCATCGCAGGCATCCCAAAGCTCACCTAGCCTGAAAGTGCTTCTTGACAGACCTCACTTTTTTGAGGCATCAAAAACCAAAATGGGAATCAGGGCAGTTCACCCAGCCAAGAAAGAACAAAGCAAACACACCAATTATGCTCAATTTAAGATGGGAAGTAGAAATCTTACATTCCAGAAGATTTAGGAGTAGAATATTTGTTAGCTATTAGAGTGGCATTTGCCCAAGATGCCACAACTAACAGCACAAATCACCACTACAGGTGCAGTAAGTTATTTAACAAACTCTGTGGGAGCAGAGGAGACCTCACCACAGCTTTACATATAAATCCAACACCATCTACACTTCTTTCTGCCATGTTCACTGAAGCTGCCACCACATCCTAACCACAGCAGGCATCTCCTGTACAGATTTACATATTGCTCCTTAAAACACTACTTCAGCATCACTTTTAGAACAGGACTTTGGCATCCTTTTATATCAGAAAGCAGGGGAAGATTGCAAAGTGTCTCACAACTAAGTGTCTTTTCTCATAATTTAAAATGCTGAACACTTCAAGAGTTCATCCTCAAATTCCTTCATTTGCATTCTGCACTACCAATTGTCATTTACCCCTGGAAAAGCAGCAGCTGCTCAGTTGTGTCTCTGAGAAGATCCACAAAGCAGGGCTGGCATCTGCACCAAAGGGAACAATTCACTGAGGGTTTCAACAAACTCCTTGAAGGTTTTCAGATGGAAAGTGACTCCTGGGCTGAAAACTGAAGTGACTCAGGCCCTTTATTAATTACAATAATACCCACAAGGAAGGGGAGAGCAGACTCCATTTCCAGCATGTGCTTTTGGTTTTTTTAAACAATAACAATTAAAAGTGAAACCACCTCCACGGTTACTTTTTAAACTATGTATTTAATGATTTAAGTTACTTACCTCCCTGACAGACAGCTGTGGGGGTAGTGATACAGAAAATACAAAACTGGTGAACTGGTAGTCAGCAGAATTAACTTTTTGGCACACCTGTAAGAGAAGGAGCTTGATCTCAATCTTTATAATTTTATAAACTTGATAATCTTTATTCTGTGAATTCATTGCTAACACACATTCAGAGAGATGCCCAACATACAAGCCAGAATAATCACTAACAACTTATTGAAACATGAGCAATTGTTTCCTATAAACTTGATAATCTTTATTGTTTTGTCCTGTCCTTAAAAAAAATTACTAATAAGCTGTATCCTTAGTGCTATGAAACAACCAAACTCGCCATTTTAAGGCCAGGACCAACTGTATATTGAAATTTTAGGTGAAATCAGCATCTCAGATAAGGACATTTATGTATCAAATATTTCGGTTTTGTGAGGCCTTTTTTTTTCATTTTCTTTTTCCTCTTTAACAAACACAATTCCATAAGGCAGTGCTATTGCAGTTGAGCCTTAGTGTATGTAATTAACAACTTGGAATTTACACTCAAAGACATCTTTAAGACACAATTTAACAGCTCCAAGCTGCATTTCTCTCAGAACAGAAGAAGTGCTGTCAGATTTTCCACTGCTACTGAAGAGTAACTCAGAAACAAATCCTAGCAGTGGATTCTGTAAAAAGATACATATTCTGCCAACGGAAACAAAACAGAAACAATTATGTTCTGCACCCACAGAAACTACATACTATGCTTTCTGTCTAGTCCCATTTTTGATACTTTCCTGCTATTAAACCAAATCCTTCTCTATCAAAACTCTGTTAAACATCTCAGATGCCAGTGTGAGTTTCCAGCTGATACTTCAGTTTGTCACACGAGCGATCTGATTGCTCAGAGATGGTGTTTGCAACACTCTGTGCCCACATTCTCTCCAAACTCACATTTTCTCTGTTATCCTCAATCTGCTGTACCACCAAAACATTTTCTTCCTCTGTGGTACTTCACAAAGAGAGCTTCATGCTGTATTAGAAACAGGCAGTTTAGAGAACAGCACTTGATGACTCCTCATTTTCCTGTCACATAAAAAAGTGACGAGAGGTTGCCAGTTCCAGAGGTTTTCCTTGAAAGCAGCTCAGGTCATCTCCTAAATTTGTGTAACCACATCTCTGTTAGTCCTTTTCTTAGGAAAGTGTGCTCCCTGCAGTCATTCCATTGCACCTGCACTGCTAATTTTTTTAAAAATGCCTCTATGACAAGGTCTTGGCAAAATTCAATCCCACCACAGATGCAACTTTCCAGCTGCACAGGTGTGCAAACACTGCCCAGGAGCAGGATGGAGTAGAATTCTGCCATCTACATTTCAAATATTCCAAATAGGCAAATGTTTTGGTTTGGGTTTTGGTCTCTTTCTTTCAAAAGTGAAAACATCTCTTTTGAAAAAAAACCCAACAAAAAAACTGCACAATGTTTTCAGTCAGCAGCTCTATGCTGTCACCCCCAACATACACAAGCTCCAAAAAAGTAGCCCAAAAGGTGAAGAATTTACCTTTTTAACAAAGTCAGCCTCGCAGAACTCCTGGAGAATTCCCAAACACACGTTGCAAACCTTCACAGGTGAGCTCCCCTTGGCAGCATTCCCATTGTCAGCCTCAGGAATCTGCAGGATGGCTCCGTTGTGGTTCTGATCATCAGCACCTTCCTCCCTGTGTTCGAGTCTGATTCTCTTACAAGGTGGGTCAGCCACATCCACACTGACTGTGCCTTCCTTCTCCTGGTTGTTTTTCAGAAATTCCTGTAAATCCTTCATCAAATCCTAACACAAACAGAGGAATCACTCCGTGGTTGTTTTTTCCTCTTTAACAAACACAATTCCATAAGGCAGTACTATTGCAGTTGAGCCTTACTGTATGTAATTAACAACTTGGAATTTATACCCAAAGACACCTTTAAGATACAATTCAAGAGCTCCAAGCTGCATTTCTCTCAAAATAGAAATTTCAAGAGAAAATATTGCTGAACAGACTTGTTTGTCATTCAAGAATGAAAACCTTTTCCAGACTTGCACAAACACATTTATCTTTGCCCCATCATTATTCAATGAAAAGAGACATTTAGTGGTTTTCTGTCATTTAGATTATGTTAGAATTGAATTCCTCCAACTCCACTAGCTCAGAAAGAGAGTTTGCCACTATAATAAAAAGAAAAGAGAGCAGACACAGGTGGGGGTGAAATTAAAGACACACAGTAAGAACTTTGTGTCAGGAAAGAAGCCTTCAAAAATTAAGAATTACCTCCATGTCTCTGATTCCTGGATGGATGAGAGACAAGACAAAGTTTAGGAAGGAAGGTTCATTAAAAGGTTTTCAGTAAGGAAGACAGCAGTTACCGTGTTGTTGCAACTCAGAGGAAAATCAGGTAGAGATGCAAAAGAATAAAAAACGGCACAATGAACAAACACTCCTCAATTAATTGATAAAAAATGGAAAAGGATAGGGAAGGAAGATGTTCAAAATGAATTCTGGAGAGTCTAAACTTGAGCAAAGGTGAAACAATCAAGACAGACACCAGCAGAGACACAAGTGTAGAGACAGGGGATTAGAGCAAGCTAAAAAGGATGTCTAATAACACCATGTTTGATTCATCCCTAACCTGTGCTCTCAATTCTCCAGTTGCATCCTCCTACCAATTCTGCAATTTAATGTAAATCTCCTTTACATTAAAAGGAAAAGCAGGGTTTTTCATAACTCCTTTTGCAAAGCTTTTTCCTCTCAGGCAAAAAGCCCAAGAACACAACAAAGGGCAAACCTTGTGTGGATGTCTATAAAGCATTTGTGATCCCACGCAGCAGAACCTCAAAATACAGCGTGGGCAAGTGCCAGCCTTGAGTAACAGCTCAACAATTGGTCTGTGCTTCTCTGTTAGTGAAGACATGCTGGGTAAATCTAAAATCCAACACAGAAAAGTAAAAAGAAAAGCTTAGAACAAACACAGTTCAGCAATTCAATAATAAAAAGATTTAGCTGAGACTTGACTGCACCATATTTAGAGTAACTGGAATTAAAACTGTGTTTTAAATCACAGGCACAAGAGAAGTGGAAGACCAACCCAAAAAGCTCCTGTACTTCCTAGGATTTTCCTCAGAAACCTGAACTCGAGTTCTGACAAGGGAATGCTGAGCTTTTGCCCACTTTTATCTTGGATAAAGTACATGACGTGACTGAACAAAGGAGGGTGGAGTTAAGATACATTAAAGCAAATTTAAAATGGAAATTCCTCCTACAATTGCAGTGACTAAAGAATCAGTGTGTTAAAATTACAGGGGAAAAAAAAAAAAAGCCCCAAGCCACCCCCTTTTGTCAAACAAAGCCCCTCCAATTTTTTAAAGATTTATTTCCCTTCTCAATATAGGACTCATGTTTCTGTGAGAAATCTCATGATGCTTTTTTTCCCCCCAAATAAATTATCATGGCTAATTTGGTTTCCTGTCATTCTCTCTGCCCAGAATTTTAGGATAGACTGATTTTTTTTTTCGGCCAGAATTTTATGATGGGATAGAACAGCATTTTTTTGGAAGAAGAGATTCCTGGTGAGGTGCTCACCCTTACTGGACATCTAGGAAATTTTAGGAGGCATGTAAGGATAACCAAAGAAGATCAGACCAAAGGTTTAATGAGCCCATTGTCACCCAAAGCAGGAATAAATTCAGCAAGGAATTCCACAATACCTACAGACTAATGAACCACCTGATTTTGGTTTGGGCTTAGCTCCTGTAAGCAACGTTTGATACTCTCCTAGTTTCTGTGTCCCAAGAACATATATCCATGTTCTCCATGCCAACCACAGTGTGTTACACCTGCAACACCCAGTCCTGCTCAGGAGCACCCTGCACAGAAATCCTACAGCCACGGAAAAGTTATTAATTAATGAATTTCGTTTGTCCTGGGTTTGGATGTTTTATGGTAAGCTGTATAAACAAAAGGCTACCTGGAAAACTTCAAACCTGTTTTTGGAAAGAAACAAGCACAAACAAACACGCTTTTAGGCAACTGCAACCCCAATTCACCTACACGAAACTGAAATATTGGCACTGTGTGACACATAAGGGCAGATGGGGCAATATTCGCGACATTTTGTGGCAGTGTGGGGGGACGAATCAGGGACCCAGCTCCGGCCCGAGCCTCAGGAGAGCTCAGCTCCCCTCATGTGGGAGTGAAGGGAGCTCAGCACCCTGCTCCGGCCAGAGCCTCAGGAGAGCTCAGCTCCCCTCATGTGTGAGAGCAGGAGGAGCTCAGCACGCTGCTCCGGCCCGAGCCTCAGCCCTGCGGGGGGCTCTGCACCCCATGTCAGCCGGGGCGGCCCACTGCCCCCCACACCGCGGGCTGAGCCGTGCGGAGGAACGGGGCCGGCTCAGCATACGGCAGCCACACCACAAGCCGGAGGCGGGCGTCGTTCCCGCTTCATTCCCGTTTCATTCCCGTTCCCGCTCCATTCCCACCCCCATTCCCAATTCCCGGTCCCGCTCACCCCTCGCTCGGCGGCCCGAGGAGCCGGCACAGGCTCGCTCAGCAGAGCAGCAGAGCGCATCGCTCGGCCGGCGCGGCGGGGCGCCGTGCTCGCAGGGCGGCTGGTGGCATAGCTCGGCGGTCCTTCGTGGTGCCTGCCAGCGGGCGGGGCCGAGTGAGGCCGAGCCCGAACCGAGCGGGGCCGAGCGAGGCCGAGCCGGGGTCGAGCCCGAGTCGAGCGGTGCCGAAGCGGTGCCGAGAGGAGCCGAGCGAAGCCGAAGCGGAGCCGAGCGGGGCCGAGGGGGCACGATGGCGGCGACGCCGCCGCCCAAGCCCTGGGAGTCCCGGCGGCTGCCGGGCACCGCGCCCTCCTTCCAGTGAGTGCGGGCGTCCCTCCCCGGGTGTCCCCACCGCGGTGGCCATGGGTGTTCGCCCCCTCGGGCCGGCCGGGCCCGCTCCCCTGCGGCGGGCTCAAAGGTCGGGCCCGGCCGGGGCTGTGCGCGGCTCCGGGGGTCGGTGGTGGGGGGCGGCCCCGTGAGGGGCGTGTGGCAGGCGGGGAGGGATGGGCTCGGGGTACCGCGTTTCGAGCTCAAACCCCGCTGGGCTCTGAGGGAAGCTGCGTGTGCGGTGCGGGGAAGGGAAAAAGCGGTGTTGTCACCGGTGGATAGAGTGAGTTCACAGTCCAGTCCTGAGGGCATTCACAGTCCATTCCTTGGAGCATTCACAGTCCAGTCCTGAGGGCATTCACAGTCCATCCTTTGGGACATTCACAGTCCATGTCTGGGGGCTGTACAGCACTTTGAGCACTGGGGGAGCTGCGTGTCACCCCCAGCACTCGGAAAAGATTCCTGTGTGTTGTCAGTCTCGTGTGTGTTCTCATCTTCTGGGAGCTCTCCAAGAAAACCCAACCTGCCCGGCACAGAAAGTGTTTGTAAACTCCTTCCTTTTTATGAGAAGTCAAGAGAAGCTCCCTCGGTGCTGAATACTCGTCTTGTTTTTCACTTGGTGCTGGTGATTGCACTTGGAGGGAGCTGAAACTGGGCAAAAGGTTGGCCCAACACTGAACATTGAGCAGAAACTTCGCTGCGTTCTCTGCAGTGTACTCAGCCAGCAATTTGGCCTTAGTTTTCCATTCTGGGTTTATTTACCCCATTTTAAATGGCTTCAAGCAGCTTTAAAGTGGGGTGTCCCAAGCTGACTACTGGGAAGAGAACTCTAGTGTGACTTACTGAGTTACAGTAGCCCTGTTTGCTGGCATAATAACTTATTTTTCCTCCTGTTTTCAACTGCTGAGAGAGTTACAGCCTGTGATGGAAAAAAACACCAGCGTAAAGATACAAATATTATTCTTTGCTGTGGAAACCTGTAAATTTTGTTGAGAGGGAGCTGTTCCCTACCTTGTATGGAAATAGTACAGCAAGCAGCAACTCCATAGCAATTCCAGCTTGACTTTCTTCTGTTTTTTTCTGGGCTGCAGAAGTGGGAAGTCGTGAGATGAGGCAGTAAGCATGGGAAATAAAATATTTGTCTTTTAAAGTGACAATATGTGAATGAAACACATATATTATTTTTATTGAAATGGCAGAAGCTGGACAAAAAGCTGCGTGACAGGATTCAAATGCCAGTCAAGTGCTTGTGGAGTACAAAGGGTGTTGATAAAATTATTGAAATTTATGGGCATACAAAGGAAAATAAAAATGACTAAATTAAGTACAAATTAAGGAGTCATAATACTTCTTATGTGAATGAAACACCAGTAGTGGATTCAACCCCGTGACAATCTGCATGGAGGTAATCAGGTAGTTTGGATAGAGAGGGAAATTGGGGAGCCCAAAATCCTTGCACGTATTGTTGCATAATTACTTAGATTCTCAATTAGGTCATGCCACCATGTAAGAGTGGATTCAAAGGAGCTCTCAGATGTCCTTCCTGCTGTATCATTGGCTCATTGTATAGAAGAGCTGGGAATAAGTGTTGGAAATAAAACTTTCAGGTTGGAAAGGTCATAAAAATTCGTGTTAGGCCCTATGAGAGGCTTTCATGTGCAGATGAATGACCTGGGTGTTAGAGCAGCAGGCTTGATGGCTCTGGGTTGTGTATTTCATGTGTTGATACATTAAATATACAACAAATGAATAAATAGACAAAGTTTTTCCATGTTTACACTGAATATCTGATTATGGGGGTTTTATTCCCCTGAAAGACTTACATTTTTTACTTCCAGCAAATTCTGTACAACATAGTGAGCGTTTGGCTCCCAGGTTCCCAATCCCAGCACTACTGAAACTCACCGTGATATTTACATAGTTAGCCAACGGCTCTGTGGAAATGAAAATTTAAACTTTGGGTACTGATTTTGATTATCTGAATTCATTTAGGTCTGCTGACTTGGGTGACAACCTGCTGACCAGGCCCGGACAACCCACGGTGGCACGAATCCCTCCACCCATTTTGCCAAGGCCATCCCAGCAAGCAGGAAGCAGCAGCCTGAGCACTTTCAGGCCAGCCTATAGCAGTTCATTTTCTCCAGCCTATGGTTCATATGGCACCTCTTTCTATGGAAGCTACAGTCCCTACAGCTATGGCTACGGAGGTCTGGGCTATAACCGCTTCTGTGCCGATGGCATTCCTCCCAGCAGGTTCGTGCAGCAGGCTGAGGAGAGCAGCAGGGGTGCCTTTCAGTCCATCGAAAGCATCGTGCATGCCTTTGCCTCCGTCAGCATGATGATGGATGCGACCTTCTCTGCTGTCTACAACAGCTTCAGAGCTGTGTTGGATGTGGCCAACCACTTCTCCCGCCTCAAAATTCACTTCACCAAGGTGTTCTCAGCTTTTGCTCTAGTGAGAACTATCAGGTATCTCTACCAACGCCTCCAGCGCTTGCTGGGTCTGCGGCAGAGCTCTGAGAACGAGGATTTGTGGGCTGAGAGCGAGGGCAAAGTAGCTCGTGCTGGCCTTGAAGACAAGATGGCTAACTCTGCAAAATCCTGGCCCATTTTCTTGTTCTTTGCTGTTATAATGGGAGGCCCCTACCTGATTTGGAAGCTGCTTTCTACATACAGTGATGAAGAAACAGGTAAAGATGACCTGCAGCACCAGAGAAGTGCAGCATGTATTGTTCCTTTTGTTGTTGTATAGTAATTAATCTCACATTACAGCAGTAGTAATTAATAGATACTTGGGCACAGTGCTGAATTTTAGGCATGTGATGCAAGTGGCAGCCTGCCTATTGTTGAGTTAGGATGTGATTTTGTGTTGAGGCTTTCTGTGATTCCAGAATCATGGTTCCTCTTTATTAGATGTGGCAGTTTGGGTTGGGTGGGAGAATTGTTGGTTGGATTTACTCAACAAATCATGCTTTGCTTGTTTCTTCTGTCACTTCTCTATTGGAGAAGTTTTAGCAAGGAAGTTAAAGTGTTTTCTTAATTTTCCTTTGAAAACCACACCAAACGTTGTAACTCAAAGCAGATAAACTCATGATTTGTGTTTGAAAACAGTGTCTAGTAACTGGGCGAGTGGAGAAGATGACCATGTGGTTGGAAGAGCAGAATATGATTTCAATGCTCTCTCAGAAGAAGAAATTTCCTTCCATGCTGGTGACATGCTGAGATTAGCACCCAAAGGTAAACTTTTAATTTTGTTTATTTCCTGATCACATGGGAAGCAAGTTATACTGTAAGAGTCTGAAAATTAAACCAAAAAAAACCCCAAACCACCTTATTTGACCAAATTCCTCAACCACATTGATTTTTTTTTCTCCTCATTAAGTGATTACTTGCATTCTGATAAAACTTACTGAGTAGTTTCATTGGATTGTTTTCTAACTTGATGCTTTTGCATTCTCTTCTTCAGAACAACAACCCAAAATCCGTGGTTGGCTTCTGGCTAGTTACGATGGCCAAACAACAGGACTTGTGCCAGCTAATTACATCAAAATCCTGGGCAAAAGAAGAGGTAGGAGAACAGTGGACCTGGAAAAGATGACGCAGCAGCGTCCAGCCTTTCCCAGCACAGCTGTCAGAGGAGCCCCTGCTGCTGTGACTTTAGAGGAGCAGGAGGCTGCTTTTGAAACTGTTTTTGCTGGAAGTAGCAAAGTTCCCATTGCGTCGGACCCCGCTGTGGCTGCTGGAGAGAAGCAGGAACTCTGATGCACTTTGATCAGCAAAGCAACTGAACTGTGCTTTATTGATGCCACTGAGGGTTTGTGGAAAATCTGGTTTGTAGTGGAACACTGGTGGGTCTGTACCAGTTACTGCTGCTACTGGCGGGTGAAGGGATGGAGAAGTGATTTGTGGTATTTATTTTTGACTCACCTAAGGCAGTGATTTTATCCAACCACCTGGCAGCAACTCTGAGATCTTGAGACAGGGGAAGTGAGGCATTTATAAAAAAGCAAAAAAAGGAAAAAAAATAGGGACTGCCATTCTTGTTTAGAAGACAAATTAACACCCAGTCTTCTAATATTCACTCAACAAGAAGCCTCTTCAATAGATGTGCAAAGGGAAGATTGGTATCTGTAAAATGTCCTTCCAAAACTTCACACTCAGAACCATAAAGAGCACATTGTCTCCCTCTGAAAGGAGGGAGAATCGCAGGAGATTTACACAACCGAATAGTTAGAAGGTTTAAGTTGCTATTTATAAGTAGGGTTCTATCATAAAGAACTTAGAAAAAACTCAACTTTCTAAGAACTTAGCTCTTAGAAAAAAGGGATTTGGGAGGAAGGGAGGAGAAACAGAGTTTACAAAAGGAGAGCAGTGAGGCATCACCAGTAGCTCCAGTCATTCTCTTTTGTTTATTAAAAGAGTATACCGTTAGAATAAAAGGTATTCTTCAGTGGGCACTCATTAGTTGTTACTCCCTTAATTAACTTTGCATCACTCTTAGCCATTCTGTGTTGTAGCCTGTTAGCTACCTGGCCACAGTCTCTATCAGCTGCCATCTGCATCTCGACTTATTTCTGTTCCATATTGATTTTGTGTGAGTGTCAAAACATCTATCCTGCATTTTTGAGCAGTAGGAAGGCCTTGAGTTGGGGGAAGCTGAAAGTAATTGGAGCATCAAGGAAAAAGTGAATTTCTTGCTTAATTGTCTCAGTTAGAGAAGGTCTTGGAGTTGGAAGAAGTTGGAACTTTTTACTCTGCCTTTCAGGTGGTAAATTTTGCATCTGCCCATAAAATTTGAGGGCTCCAGTTTATCAAAAGCCATAAAAATATGAAGACTGTTCAGAGTATTTTCTTCAAATGGGTGTTTGAGAATTCTGTCTTGAAATACTGTTCTGGTTTTTTTGTTTAATGAAGCAAAGATAATTAAAACATTTGTTTCCTTATAGTATGTATGTATAACATGTTGAACTTCTGAAGGTTACACCAGTGGATTAAATAACTAAGTTTGTCTTAATGATTAAAATAGCTGTTTTATTTTAAAGGTACTCAAAAATATAAGTAGGGCACAGACCTTTCCTTAATTGATTGAGTAGTTTCAGTTTGACCATTCCTACAGGGATCTTCAACACCCATTATGTGATAACAAAGCTTTCAGTATTTATATTTTAATTGCATTTGCTGGCCTTGGGTTCTTACAAGTCTGTTCAACACAACAAAACTCTAAAAAAACCTGAAATTAGCACAATTTTATCAAGGTAGGGTAGCTGAAAAGACACATATTATGCTGGAATCTTGATTTGAAAGTAATTTCTGAATACCTGTCAATAAATAGAACATGAATTTAAGTGGTTGTGCTCAGGTATTGGAAGATGGTGTTTAGAGTAATTTATAGTAAATTGGTGGATTTTCAAATGAGATGTAAAAGAAAGAGTAGTTAAAGGGCAAATGAGGAACTTGAAAATAAGTTTAATAGGTTTAAACCAGAGCCTGTTCCTGAGACATTGCCCTGTGTACCAGGACATAGAAGAAAATTATCTGTATCTGAAAATTATATCTGTTGTTGAAATGAAAATAGTAAAAAAAAAAAAAACAATCTGACATTTAAATACAAAGAGGCAAAAGAGGGGAGGGGGGTATCAAGTGTACAGTTCTGTGTGCAGAGTGTGTCCCTGGAGGGAGTTAATTTACTGTCCTGAGATGTAATTAATGGACTTGCAGCCTCTCTTGTGTCAGTGAAAGATTTCAATCAGAGGAAAGATCTTGAAATGAATGATTAAATACACCCCAAATATATATATTTTTTTTTTGGTAGAGTATCCATTCAGGTAGATTCATTGTTTTTCTGGCTTTGTTTTTCCTGTTTTCTCTTCTGTTTTCTGGCTCAGAACAAGTTGAGAAGGCAGTGCCATGACTTTTGCTGGAATCTTTTAAGTCTTATTTTTAGAAAGACAAGTTTAATTTCACTTTCAGGTCATACTATTTTGATAACAATTATTTTAGAGGAAGATAGGTTATTCTTACCTGAGTTGTCTTTATATTTGTTTGACTTAGCCTACAAGTCGCTGTCATCACTGTATCTATTAATTCTCAACAAGAGTCTTGATCCTTTCAATCTTGCAATTACTTTAATTGGAAAAGAAGGCTCTGAGGAAATTAAGTTAGTTATTTAATTCACAATTAATTGTACTGATTGCAGAAGGGTATTAAAGTTAATTGAAGTAAAATATACATTACAATTCACTGTCTTTCTGTCCGTGTGTCAGGCTACAGAAAAGTGACCTAAATGAACACTGGGTGAAAAGGAAGGCTGGTGAACAGGCTGCTCAAGACTTGCACAACTTTAGGAAGGGGACAAGACCAAAAGGAGCAGGTGTGGCTGCAACAGGAGAGTGTAGAAGAGGAGATCAGAAAAGAGAGGTTGTTGAAATACTGCTTCACTTAAGCATTAGGCAGTCAGCTCTTATTTTGAGGTTTGTACATACTAAGTTACCTTTATGTTATTCTTTGTGATTATTTATATACCTGTAGCAGACCTGGAAGTCTGTAACAGAGCTTTGACACCTGTTTACATAGTTTATTCTTACTGAAATCTTACTGGTACTGTTTATAGATCAACCCTTTTCTGCTTGAATATGTGAGCTACTGACAACTGCCACTTCTGAGTGGTTCTCTGGGTGCAAACAGAGCATGAACATGCACAGGGTCAAAGCTTTGTTCAGCTTTCTGAATAATGAATTTAAAATACTCTGTCTAGTAAAACTCAATAAATTGGTCACTTTTGCACAGATTCAAAAACTCTTCCTTGTATGGAATCAAACTCCATCTGGGATCTTAAGGTTGTTCTGACTCACTTGGCAGTCTTGGTGAAATTTGCTAGTGAGGTAAATACAAAGCAAATGCAGTTTCTTACAAATGTGGTCTGTTTGCAATGAAAGTCTTCCAGAAGAGATGCAAACTTGGAAACCAGCACAGGGATTTCTTGATGCACCAGTGTAGAAATCCTGTTGTCTGCAGTTGTGACAGAACTGTACTTGTTTTGCACAACGTAACATGAGAAGTTATGTTCTTATGTAACTCCTTCCAGATTTTTATCCATGCAGGTGTGGCCCAAATGTTGGGATTGGTGAACATTTTTGGGCTGTAAAGGCAAGTAGTAATTGTGTGTGTCCACAGGTGGTGAGACACATCCTTTTCTCTTCTCCTTGTACCTTGGGACTGGTTCCTCTGCAGAGTGATTTGGGCTGATAAATGTGTCCCCTGGGTTCTGCAGCCACGTGGAGCTCAGCCTTTAATCAGCTGGATAATCTCTCCCTGGATCAAGTGTACTGGTGTAGCTGGTTTGACTGGTAACAGAGGCATGATGTCAGTGCAGGGCACCCCTGGAGCTTTCTTACCTGCTTTGAGCTACTGAAGTTCCCTAAATTTCACAATAGTCGAGCAAATGGCAGGGATTATTTGTGCTGTCAGGGTATAAACACAGGTTTTTTGTTTTAAAAATGAAAAATACAGAAAGATAGTCCCAGTACCTGAATGATTGTAATTGATCTAGCACAGTCTCTAAAACAGTAAATGAGTAAAATTTCAGATAGAGATTTTTTTGTTGTTGTTTATTCTCAAATACTGATTTTTTTTTCTTATTTAAAAAAAATGAACAGGGGGGGCACTGAACTTCTGCCTAACAGCACAGATTAATTAAAAACCCATGTTCCAGTTCTCTGGCATGCCATCAAGTCTCCATTCATCATGAAGTAACTGGATGTCATCATAATACAGCAATATTCCAGCATTAGCTTATTCTGTGAATGGCTGTGGGGTGATACGAAATCAGTGGGTTTTGCTTTCACTGAGACCTAAGGGAAACTTTCAGACTGACAGGGAATTTGGATTTCAGATACTTCTCTAGACTGGTGGAATAATTTTTTCTGAATTTTTCTGTGCTTTTCATACATTCTCTGTCCTCGTTGTATTATTCCAGAGTTTACAAGTAGGGGTTCTTGGAAACAAAATTATTAGTATCCCTGATTTTTGTTAAAATTACCACGAAGGAACAGAAGTTACATGGTGTGATTGGGAAGGATCATTATGTGGGAAATGGGGATCTGGGCTGGATCATTCTCAGGCTTGGGAGGCTTCCCACAGGAAGTAATTTTAAAATGTTTGGGAATACTCGATACAGTAATAGACATGCAGCGGGAATCAAACTGTGTGGGTGAAATAACAGGAGTGGGACGGTCTGAGCCTCTGCAGTGTAACTCTGGTGAACCACTCCCAGTGGCTGGGCTGTTCTGTGTAATTAGCTCTAATTTCAGTGTTCTGCTCCTGTTTTTTATGGTTAACAATGGATCAGCTATTTACATCAGCTGAAAACCTGGGAAAGGTTTAAACTGAGGCTCCTTCTCTTTGGCGGGAGCGCTGAGTGCATTAACACATTCCTGCTTCGTTAATTAGCTGTGCTCACGAGACTAATTCTAGTCTCGGGTGCATTATTTTGGCAGGCGGTAAGAACTTCTCGTGGCCAGGCTTTTCCTTCCCTGCCGGGCTCCGGCAGGCGGGAATGCGGCGGTGGATGTTGGCTGCGGAGAGCAGAGTTACCGCTGGGGGGTTGTGCCCGCGGGGTGGGGGTGCAGCGGCAGAGGGGCGGCGTGACGTCACACGGAGCTAGGGTGAGGCCGGCGTGACGTCACGCGTGGCACTGAGNCCCGGCGCGAGGGGGCGGGGCCTCGTCAGCCGCCTCGCTGCCATTGGCGGGGGCCGCCCCCCTCACGGCGCTCCCGCTCCTCCCCGTGAGGGCGGCGCCGGGC